>JAVYIG010014812.1:0-39387 GCA_035222895.1 Strongylocentrotus droebachiensis | reverse complement strand
GACCAGAACCGCACTGGACCAATATAACTCTCCTGGATTAGTAACCTGTGTAGAAAGGTTATTCTTCCCCTTCATTTTTCTTTTCGTCTCTGTCTCTTCTTCTTTAATTCACATCTTCCCTTCTTTTCCTCACTCTTCTTATTTTCGCTTCCTTCTTCTATATACATTATTACACCTTCTTCTCTTTTAAGCTTTTCTATTTTTGTATATAGAAAACTGGTAACTTTGTATTTCCCTTTGTTTTTCCATGAATAAAGATGAGGTTAGAAACAAACTGATTCATTGTTTAAAGGGATCCGGTAACTTTGTCTCAGATTCTGAAATGAAATTCTGGATTTAGCTCATGATGCAATGATAATTATAAACCTTTTGGTCAGTCAGGAACCCCATGACTTTTACAAGCCGATCGCCTGTCTGATTATCAAGATATTTATGATTGGAATTACAAATTTTGAAAACCGTTCGCCTGACGGTTTTCATAACACTACAGTATATTGGGGAAAACGAGTATGGTAAAACCGTTCACTCAAAGATTTTTACTTTTTTGAGGCACTTCTTGATCATTTTGAAGCACAATTTTTTTAGGGCTTCAATATTACACCATATCACAGACCCTGATAACACATAGGGCCGTGTATCTCAGATTTAACATTGTTAAACGATCCCTTTATAGCCCCTCTAAAGTGTCGGCAGCCCAAAATTTGCATTATAAAGTTTTCTGCCAAATATTATCTTAAATTGTAGAATGATGTAAAAGGGAATGTTATTTAATGCACACTTTAGCAAGGATTTTCAAAACGAATGTGTTTGAATATAAATATTGATGACAGAATGCCATATATTTGGGTTTACGGTTGTACACTGAAAACCTAAATTTGGTATTCTTCCATCAATATTAATTTTCAAACACATTTGTTTTGAAAATCCTTGCAGAAGTTGGTGTTAAAATTGTCTACAAAAATGTCTTTAACATATAAAAAGTATCATTTGACCTTTCTTTTTACGTAAATAAGAAGAAAAGGAGTAACCACGTACCATCACACAACTCAAGTAAAACTCAGAATGTACATCCTCTTTCACATCATTATACAATTTAGGTGAACTTTTGCTATCAAATTTTAGGAGCTCCCAACAGTTTAGAGAGGCTCTAACTTACATGTGAATGTGCAATTTGTATCTACTCTCTACCTGTATATTCATGAATCTACCTGTACCCGTCAATCTATCTGTATATCTACCTACCTACCTGTGTATCCATCTATCTAGCTAGCTATCTAACTAGCACGTAATCTCTATATCTAGCTAAATCTTTACATATATATATATATATATATAGCTATCTGTCTGTCTAGTTATGTAGCTAGCTATCTATCTACATGTATCTATCCAACTATCAATCTAGCTATATATCTTGCTATTAAATATTCTCTACCAAATTGTCTCTTCCTTTTGTTTTCCTTTCTTTCTACAATAATTGTTCATTCCTTGCTATGAACTATCTATTAGCTAACTGTTTCACAACCTTCCACCATTTCTTTCCCAACTACATCAGCTGCAAAATTGTTTCTTTCTCTGCTCTGTTTACGTGCCCCCCCCCCCTCTCTCTCTCTATCTCACAATTATAATCTCAATTCTCAATTTCAATTTTTTAGATGCTTTTTATTTGTTTTCTTCTTAGCTATCATATTTCTTTTTACCACCCATAAATTTGCATATTCACCTTTTACCCACCACCATCCTAAAAACAATCATCTACACCACCACAGAATCATTGTTAGCTGATTGAACGCACGAGAGGTGATTATGGGATTCTGTTAACGACAATGATCAATGCATATAATGTAAGATGCATGCTTAACCAGCTACACTACATGTACGCATCATGGTATATGCACGACGGGGAAACTGCTGGTATGAAGTCTTCAGCTTTCTACTTACTCTTCATCACAACGGTTTGTGATTCATCGGCTAAAACAATACAAGAATATAAATCAATTATCTGAAAATACACTTTCCAAAAACAAAAACAAAGGTAACCTGATGCTGCAAAATGTGAATAAGCCTTTACATCTTAAAGGTAATACAAAGTTTTGGGAAATTTTGAAAAATGGGTAGATAGTGATCCTTTTAATTTTGATATATTTGGATGCCCCTGAAGATGTATTATATAAGCACTAGAAAATTTAGCCCCTAAAACACTTCTGCTTTCGAGAAAAATTGAACATAAAAATTTACAGGTACTCCTGGTAAATTTTGATAAATTTCAAATAGCGCTTACGGCGGTACGATTGTAGCTGTGACCATGAAAATCTCAGAATATGTAGTTGTAATATATAATTTCCAATTGGAAATAGCTAATCCGTCGATTTTAGTCAAGAAACATTGTTTTATAGCTTAATTAATATCTTGACCTTGAGAGGGAGCTATACAACATAAAGAGTTTATTATTTACAATTTCATAACTTTAGACTTGATTTCAACCGCGACAATGATCACTGAATATTGTAGGATCGCATATGCTTCCAATATGTTCATTTCAGCCAAATTCATGACCTCATAACAAAACTTTGTATTACCTTTAATAGTCAGGACATTTAACATGCATGGAAAAGGATATGACTTTACCCGACCTCAACAAATTTCACATAAAAAGCATTGAACTGCTTTTTAGGAAGTTACAAAGGGGTACTGTTTGAAAGTATTAAACAAAAAAACAAATTACATACTTTTCCAAATAAAAATCAGAATATTTTGGAAACACAAATCTTGCAACTGCTTGGTACAGATATTTTCTAATTATCCTTAAAAACCAGAAACTTTTGCATGCAACAACTATTTGTGAACTTTGTTAAGTAGCATGCTATGAAATGATTGAATCACTCCTGACACAACACTGAATTTTTGTGATTTGCAGAAGTTTTTTGCCGTGAGTGTCGCCATGGTTAACAATTCACGAAAGCTTCAAGTTTCTGGTTTTTACATTTCTGCAAGACTGGGATATTTTAATTCACACAAAAATAGTAAGAAATCATATTTTAATTTAGCTTTCGCACACTATAAGTGCATACACGCTCTACAAGGTTTGCTAAAGAAATCATACAAAAACATGGAATGTCATGCCTGAGAAGGGTTGTTTCCATTTGTTTCCATTGCCATTAAAAAAATATTTCTCACCTTTGAGACCTCCACCAGGTGTAGGCTTGAGACCCAAGATCCATACAAGATGCTGAAGGGTGGATAGAATGAGGTGCCACGATGCTCCTAGGATAGCTCCGTGGCAGTGAGCTAAAGACAGGATGGCTCTCATGCATTGGATGTTCTTAGCTGTCAGCTGTGTAGGAAGAAAGAAAATGTGTGACGACTCTGGTGACTCTGGGTGCATTCATCAACTCTTTTCTAGCCTATAATCAGCGTTTTCAAACGTATTTCAGGCAAATTTGCATGTTGATCAACGCAAGCACGTTTTCATACGTCTTTAGACATGTGTATATTGAAACATTGACCTCTGAGCAACTCTCTGCTTCCCAGGTTAAACAGCGCAAAGCAGCTGCGCAGAGACAAGGCCTTCATTTCAAATCGTGACGAGTTGATCAACACAATATCCTGCAAATCACGTTCGTATACTGTGTTTCGCTGTGTCAAACGCTGTTTCTGAATAGCAAAAGTTGATAAACGCACCCTCTGTTATGCACTGGTGACCCGACTCTTGCTCTGGCAACATTCACTCTGGCGACATTTGATCCTGGCTCGATTTAATTTATGATATATGGTTAAGGTTGCAATTTGGTTTCCGGGTTTAATATCAGGGATAGGTACACTGTTTGATGTAGGGCTGAAGTTAGGATTTTTAGTTGGAGATGGAAAGTGACCACACAGTGTTTGTCACCGGAGCATATATAGAACCAATGAATTCAATGGATGTTCCTTGGTTGTTGCTTATAAAAAGCTAAAATTATTTTCAGTGTGTGCATCTGAGGTCTTTCTAGGTTAGATGACAATGGCGTATTGATAACCACTCTATTGTCAAAGATGTCCCAAGCTAATCATGACATAAATATACATGCAGCAGATATCTAAATTAAAAGCTTGTTAAAGTTACCTCGTATTACCTCTCAGTAAAAGAGAAGAAGAGAAAAAAAAAATCTGGTTTAGGTGTGCAAATAAATGTAGAGATGTAGATAAGCTTATTCACTATCGAGCACATGAGAATATATCATTCTTTCCAAAGAGCATCATTAAAGTGACTCGGTAACATTGCCTCAGATTCTGAAACAAAATCCTGGATTTAGCTCATGCTGCAATCCTAATTATAAACCTCCAGGTCAGTCAGGAATCCCATTGTTTGTTTTCCTAACAGTTTTTATAACACTACAGTCTATTGGGGAAAATCAGTATGGTAAAACCGGTCACTCAAAGAATTTTATTTTTTTGAGGCGCTTCATGATCATTTTGAAGCACAAATTTTTTAGGACTTAAATATTACACCATATCACAGACTCTTATAACACATGGGGCAATGCATCTCAAGATTTAACATTGTTGAACGATGCCCTTTAACTGTTTAAGTCAAATAGAACCAATTGCATCCCATTATTGAAGACATTACCATGACGGGTCCCTGTTGCCCACCAACGACTGAAGTAAGAGGTGTTCCTACGGCAACCACTTGGTTCCTGGTATCTGCAGGATCAGCATTGCCTCCCTCCGTGGCCTGGAGGAACCCATCACGACTGGCGCTGCTCGAACTCCTCTTGTGATCTGTACATTGGAGTGAGAGAGAGAGAGAGAGAGAGAGAGAGAGAGAGAGAGAGAGAGAAAGGGAGGAAGGGAGAGAGAGAGAGAGAGAAAATTAGGAGACGGAGAGGCAGAGCATTATTCAGTAATTCAGTACGTCCTTTCAGTAGCTCAATGGTTTCATTTGTTCATACCTGCATGATCGAGAGACAGAGCTTGAGGTTGGAAACATGACAAAAGAGACACGAATAACAAGTATAAGACCTTAAATGTGGAAGAAATAGGTAGACTAGAGAGGAGAGAAGTGAAGGGATTGAGTAAATCCTCAAATAAAAGAATTGAATGCTTTGCTAACCAAATGTACTGTTTCTCAAGTTCTTGTTAGTTCAAACATATGATGGCCCCATGAGCCACAGCCCAAACCCATAAAATGTTTAAACCTTTAGTTTAAAGGGATAGTTGAGTTCTGTTGCAGAGGGCGCTACACATAATAATAATGAAAAACTGAGTAGCAAATTTGAAAGAACATACAATTTCAGGTCCTAAAAGAGCACTAGAAATGTCATAAATAAGAATAAGAGCAATAACCATGCACTTTGAAGGCATATGCGGTCTGAAACAAGAACTATCCCTTTAATCCTCAACACAAACACTTGTCTTTGAAGCATAGAAGAGAACATGAGTCCATACCTTTAGGGGTACTGGTATTCGCGCTGGCTGGTAGAGCAATGTTGAGTACAGCAAGGGCATAGTGAGGTGGTAAGGAGGACTTGCAGAGGGCAGTCACAAATGCATCCCTGTTGACAGTCAGACCAAGCTTGCCACACAAACTAGCATACAGCTCAAGACACTTCAAGATGGCTTCCGTCGCTGCTTCGTCGGTACTGCAGGTGATGAAAGGAGAGTTTTATAGTAATGATGACATACTAAACTATGATATTGTCTGTTTGGGGACAGGAGGGTGTTAGCTCTGTGTTCTTGAGTTAATGTCCTTTTGGCTCTGAAAAGATGGTACAAAGTTCTTACGCCCTTCCAAAGAAAAGAGAGTTTTATAGTAATAATGATATAATATTCTGTTCTCGTTTAGAACATGATATTGTCTGTTTAGGGCCAGAAGGGTGCTGGCTCCGCCTTCATGAGTTGATGTCCTTTGGCTCTGAAAAGACGGTATAAAGTCACTATGCCCTTCCAAAGAGCCTTGAAAATTATTGCACTTGCTTTAGCACTCGAAAATGTTACAAGCACATGGTGCACTTCAGGGCAGTAATCCCACAAAAATACCCTCTTTCTTTAAACCCAAGTCAGGTGTGGCTAATGTAGATGAGTGTCCTGCCAAACGACGTAAGTGAAGTGGCAGGAACTTGAACCCTTTACCTTGTGATTGGCTGTCTGATGACTTACCACTAGACCCCCTGACCAATATGACCCTCAGATTCACACGACCTCTATACCTATTGTAAATGCCTCCATATCTCTTTTACCACGTTAGATTCACTTTTGTACCATTCATCTACATGCTGTTTGATTTCAAGCCTCATATAAAAAATATGCTGCACAAATTTTCTCTTGATAGACTCGGTAAGCAGTGTAAAATCCTAACATTTTCTAAATCTGCATGAAGAAGGACTTAAAATGTAATGAGAAGAGTAAAACTACTATCATGTCACAATGTCTAAACTGACAATACCTTCTTCAAGCAGAAAGGAAGGTGCAGACTGTCGACTAAGCAGAGATATAGATTGATTTATCCTTGCTACTTACCATGCATCTAGGAGGAGTGAGAGAGCAGCTAACACACCACACCATGAAGAATTCACCATCTCAACCCAAAGATCTTTCAGATCTGTGGAAAACAACAAGGGTTTAAATAAAGCTTGCGCTAAACTTAAAGGTAATACCAAGTTTTGGTATGGGGTCATGAATTTGGTTCAAATGAACATATTGGAAGCATATGCAATCCTACAATATACACTGATCGTTTTCAAGGTTGGAATCGAGTCTAAAGTGATAACATTGTAAATAATTAAATCTTTATGTAGTATAGCTCCCTCTCAAGGTAAAAATATTAATTTAACTATAAAACAATGTTTCTTGACTATATCGACCCGTTATTTCCGTTTGGAAATTAAATATCACAACTACCGGTACATATTCTGAGATTTTCATGGTCGCAGCTACCATTGTATGGCTGTAGGCGCTATTTGATATCCAATTTTTCTTGAATGCATAAGTGTTTTAGAGGCATATCTTGTTGAAATAGCATCATTTTATTACATCAGAGACAATATCAATTTCACATGAAAAGCGTCTCAAGTCAATTACAACCCAATCATAATTGGGTAAGTTTTCAAAAAGTCGAAAAAACAAACAAGGTTGATTCTATCAATACAATACAATAGAAGAGAATCATGCTGTCAAAACATAATGCAATGCTAGATAATCAATGCATGGACATTATTACATTACTCTCTTCCATCTACTGCCCTCTTAGCTTCAAACAGATAATTCAATAGCTTAGGTCAGGTCTCAAGGGGAAAAAATCTTACACAAAAAGTTAAGGGAATGTTAACATTTGTTGATTAGCATTTGATTTTGGTATAACTTGCAATTTCCATTGACTCTTGGTCAAGTAATCTTGGGCTTAGGTTATTACAAGGGGTTGCCAACCTGTATTGACTGTAGCTAGCACACTGTCCACACTCCTAGGCCTGTCGTCATCCTCCTCCTCCTCTTCTCGCTCATCTTCGTCTAGAACTGATCCTTGCTCCTTGCGCTTTCTTTCTCTCTCCTCCCTGTCCACCCTCTTCTCCTCCGACTCCAGCTCCAAGGTGACGACCGAGGAGACGCTCTTGGTGACGTCCAGGAGACACGCGAAGGATACGGACATGGCATAGCCGTCCGGGATGGGAGGGGCATCTGTCTTTTCTAACATGTCCATTCTGAGGAGATAAGAATAACGTAGAGGTAAACTTGGTGTACGCTACATTAAACTTGGGTTCATTTGCTATCAATGATAATGTGAACCAACCTTAAAATGACTCCTTTTTAGTTTTTTTTTTTTTAGTTTCATTTATTTCTCCTCAAGAGATCAACAGATAAAAATACATATATAAACAGATAAATGTATGATAATAAATAAGATGAGATTATAAAAAGTGAGGAAGGCACTGGCCAAAAAGGAAACAAACCTTGTAAGAGGCTGACCTTTTAAGAAAATAAGATATAATATGTAATATAAAAACCCATCAAAAAGGAACACAAGATAAGATAAGAAATTAAGTACCTAACCTAATAAACAAACAAATTTAAATTGTGGATCTAGAAGTTTGGCTGTATAAAACAATTGATGCATGTTTTCATTCATTAATCATAAGACCTAACAACTCTCATTGAGGCTGTATATGCACCTATCACACTCAACCTAACTGCTGGGTATGAAAGATGCACACATTCTCAACTCAAGTTATATAATGAACTCATGCGCATGCTAAAAAAGCAGGGTACCCTCTACAAATATAGATAACATTTTCTTTCCGCAAAATTTCTTAGAAAATGGCAGTGCACTAAAGATAGAATGATTCATTTCATTACTGCTATAACAAGACAAATTATTGGAATGGTATGCCACATAATTTAAGCCAAACCTTAAAAAAAAAAAAAGAACATTTGGACAATATGACAGACCACTTACATTAAAGCCTTTGACGTGCCTAATGTTGCTACAGGAATGAGTGGTATCCAAACCCCCTTGTATGTGAAGGCAGCTTGGGGGTGTATACTAGCTGCAGGTGAGCTTCCAGTACTGCTCTGAGATGTGCTACCAGTCTCCTTTGTTGACTTGTCAGCTACTCAAAAAAGAGAAATATTATAATTACGACGCAAACATGTATTAGTTCATAGAAATAATCACTGAAGCCACATAAACAGAGCCTGGCAAATTTTAGACAAATTCATCCATCTCTTTAAATACTGCATCCCTAGCTTGCAATTCATTCGAATTCTCACAAAATCATCAGGTCTTAAGAATATGTAAGGCACCTAATAAAGTTATGAAGTGGACTTGTCAGCTACTCAAAAAAGAGAAATATCATAATTACCACACAAACAAGTATGATTTTATACAAATTATCACTGAAGCCACATAATAAAATCCTGGCCATTTTTTCCTCAAAATCATACATATATCTTAAAATCCTGCATTGCCATCTTGTGATTCGTTTTAATTCTCACAAAATCATGTCTTAAGAATATGTAAAACACCTAAATAAGTTATGAATTATACAATGCACAATTTATCAATAAAAAAAGTCCGGCTCGTAGTACACAAAAGCCTGTTTTACACACCGGACTTAGGGGGTGTTTTCAAAAGGAGGGAACAAGCATATGCGTACCCTAAATAAAACTGAGTGGGGGGGGGGGGCGGGGCATGAAACAGGTAAATATAACTAATTTAGAACCAAAATAAGAAAAAATTCCAAGAGATGATTTTTTAAAATTAAATTCAGGTCCTGGCCAACTGTCAATTGTCAGAAGTTCATAAACATTACATTGAAACACATGTTATCTTTACCACATGTACTCAGACTAATGACTGTTTCGTGAGATGCTGTGTTGATTAAAAATGATTTGTGACTTACAAGAATTACTGTTTTGTCTCTCGGTGATAGGGTTTATGAAGAGGGACTGTGTGAAGACTCCAAGGGCATTCACTATATTGGCAAAGATCTTGGTGGAATGAGGCTTCATATCGTAAGATTGGCAGAACATCCTGAAAATAAAAATAATGACACGGCATGGATACATAATGTTACAGAGCACTGGCAGTAGGACATCAATATGTCAATGTACAGATTGGTTTCCTCTCTGTCATAGCCTATATGACTCTCCAAAAGTTGTAGAGAGGGTTTGTCAAGTCTGGCAAGTAGCACTTCCTGTGTTTGAGTAATTCCACTCATATCTCTTAAATATTTTACTTTCAATTAACCTACCTCGATACATCTTTTCAGTATTTTGCTTCAAACTTAGTGAATATAAAATGTTACCATCTTTTTTACCACCATTACTAGTGCACTTCTAAATTGCAATTTGAATATGATTTTTATTTGAAAAGAGATTTATGAACATGAATCAAAGGATATGAATTTGTAAATAATTTATTGACTGCAAATCAAATAGCGCATCTTCAAATTAAATAACACATCTGCACAAGTCAGTGGGAAGCCACATTACATGTATTGTAATATAACAGGGTTAGGAAAAGCCAAACAAACAATATTGGACAGTTTGTGCTGAAACGTATGCAAAAACTAGGGCTAATTGAAACTAGATGGAACTTCGACTGTGCGCAGTCGAAAATGATGCCTCCGTCAAAGAGCAATTTTACAAACCAAAACAGAAGAAATTTTTCGAATTCAAGTTCAATTGTAATCCATTAACAGGTTCTCAGAATATTGTGATTACAAGCTATTTTTGCATACATAATGAGCCCATGACCTTTGACCTTATGAACCAAGAATCTACTCAGTTCATTGGCTCTGCAAGAAACATACATGACCTAAGTTGGCAGGAATCCATCAATCGGTTCTTGAGATAACGCGATCACGAGCTGTTTTGCATACATAATGAGCCCTGTGACCTTTGACCTCGTAACCCCAAAATCTAATCAGTTCATCGGCTCTACAAGATACATACATGACCAAAGTTTGGCAGGAATCCATCAACCAGTTCTTCAGATAACGCGATCACGAGAACGGGACATACGGACGTACGGACGGACGGACAACCCGAAAACATAATGCCTCCGGCTACTTCGTAACGGAGGCATAAAAACGCTGTTTCTTGAACATAAAACAGACAAAATCTACTTCATATCCTTCTCACCGTAAGAGCTTTGATTGTGAACAGATCTTGTGTAAGACTTCTAAAGCCATGACTCTCTGCCACAGTGGTTTATCTCCTTCCATGAATTTCACCAAAAGCGACAGAAATATCTCACATTCTGTCATCTGCAGAAACAAAAATAGAAAAAGGATCAGTGCTCAATGCATTAGTAATGAGATCACATTAGTAACAGGATTACTTTATAAATGCATCATTCTGTCAAAATCGCATTTCTTATTGTGTTATAAAGAATGGTTAAATGAGCTTTTATTATTTTCCCAAGTTACATGAACAATGATGAAATGAAAACCGAGACAAAGTACACAAACAGAAAAGATATGTCATGGCTTTCTTAGCTCAAACAATCATTTTTCCCCTCTTTTTGCACAGAACAATTTAATACCAATTATTTAGGACTTTAGCATCATACCCAGTTTACTATCCCATTATTAAGAATCCAAATGCACAGTTTATTTTTTCACTGACACAATCTCTTTGAAGTGAAGTTGTTTGGTGCTGAATTACTCAAATCCTTTCTTGGGTGGAGTGACAATGCAAGGTAATGTCAAGACATTTGGAATGTTGTGAACATATTTCTTTTCATTTGGAAAGGCATCAGGATTTGATCATTTAATTCCAATATGGGAAGACCTAAGAAATCTCTGAAGGCCAGGGAGTGTGGAATTTTTCAATGACATAATCTCTTTGAAATGAAGTTATTTGGTGATGAACTTCCCAAATCCTTTCTTGGGGGAATGACACTGCAAGGAAATGTCAAGATATTTTGAACGTTGTTCACGTATTCCTTTTCCATTTAATTCCAATATGGGAAGACATAAGAAATCTCTGAAGACTAGGAGGTGTGAGATCCATATGCCTTGGGCAATTTGCACAAACAAGTTTGACACAAAATGGCCTTGAATAAATGGCAAGTTCAAGGAATGAACTATGTCGTAATAACATTCACGCTGTATATAAGAAGCAGGGCAAGATTGGATTTTGCTTTAGTCCATTGTGTGCAAAAGTTGAAAGAGATTTTTCTGAAAAAGTACAGTTGGACGTGTAATTATTGTTGAAAACAAAACCAGGTATTAAAGGTAATACAAAGTTTTGGTATTGGGTCATGAATTTGGTTCAAATGAACATATTGGAAGCATATGCAACCCTACAATATGCCGTGACCGTTGTCGCGGTTGAAATCGAGTCTAAAGTTATGAAATTGTAAATAATAAACTCTTTATGTTGTATAGCTCCCTCTCAAGGTCAAGATATTAATTCAGCTATAAAATGTTTCTTGACTAAAATCGACCGATTAGCTATTCCCGTTTGGAAATTATATATCACATCTACATATTCTGAGATTTTCATGGTCGTAGCTACCATTGTACGGCCGTAGGCGCTATTTGAAATTTATCAAAATTTACCGGGAGCACCGGTAAATTTTTATATTCAATTTTTCTCGAAAGCAAAAGTGTTTTACGGGCTAAATTTTCTAGTGCTTATAATACATCCATAGGGGCATCCAAATATATCAAAATTGTAAAGAATCCCTATCCACCCAATTTTCAAAATTTCCCAAAACTTTGTATTACCTTTAATGTACATTGAAAGCTTATCACAATGCGTACTGCGGATAACTGTAATTAGTTTTGTTGCTGCTGTTACATCAATTGCCTTGATTCACTGAATACATTGAAAATGCATATTAAAACCTCTATTTTTTTAGCAATAGAATGCTAATCAGTTTATTACATTGTTCTTTTCATAAAAAACTTTCTCAAAATGTTGGGTCTAGTAGATTTCTATGTTGATTTAAAACAGAAGGGGGGACTCTGAATGTCAGAGGAATTTGTGTTTATTTCATGTACATAGCCTGGCAAGACAGGAAGGAATAAGGAATAATAATATTTAGAAGATACAAGGTACCTCAACTTCCTTGTAGAGGTTTCTGGTAGACACATATAAAATACATTCAGGACAGGTAGCAAGTGAAAATCTCCAAAGTTGAAAATATGCAATGAATGGTTATCTTTCATCAAGGGATATTCTGACAATTGCAGTGTTCATATTTAATGCACTTCTTCAATTTTCTATTTGATTTCAAGTTCATGAATTATGCTCAATAATGAAATATCAGTTCAGATAAGTCTTTCTGTTACCCAAAATTGAGCATCCAAAAAAGAAAGAAAAAAAATACACAAATGAAGCTATGGATGATGCTTTTGGCATTTTATGCTCCAAGGGAAGAGTAAAAACATGTACATTCAACAACCAAATCTCGGGGGAATGAAGCAAAACAGACAAAAACAATTTCTTCAAACATATCAAATCAATAATCATTAATAATACCAAACTATCAACAGGACTAAATCATGAACTTACGAGAAGAGAGTAGTACTTATTAATGACGACGGACACCACTCGGAGTAGCCTAAGACTCATGTGAAAGGTGGGTTTCTCTGGCGGGTTGACGGGAGCCGAGGGGGCCGACATCCCCTGACGGTGCTTCAAGCTGGGGGAGAAGAGCTTGATGAGGAGGGGGCATACTCGTTCCTTCAGGAGGAAACTAAACTCGGTGTGCTGTTGATTTGGTAGGAGGGGGGGGGGGGGGGGGATAAGAGGGAATAAGACATCATTAATAATATTCTATTGAAAATGCTGAGTGAGTTTGCGTCGGACATCTTCATCAGCGTCATTATCATCACTCATAATTAATCATTATCATAATCCCTATCATTATCATTAATATCATGATCATTATCATTATCACTATCATTATCATTATTTTTATCACTATCACTATCATTTTCACTATCACTTTCATTATCATAATCATTATCATCATTAACATTAACATTATCATTATCATTATCATTATCACTTCCATTATCAATGTCATTAAAGAAAATATCAGTACCCAGTACTTTAATAATCAAGACACACAGCTTCAAGTAAATACATACTGAAGGTTTTTGTTTGCCACTAATAAGCATACAGTTGTAACATTAAAAATAATGAACAAAAAGCTGAAATCAAACAATATAAATGGGCACTAATAAGTGCACTTTCATTATTCACTCCAAAATGAAGGGCTGCATAATGGTCGCCAGCCATACTATCTAAGTGAAAAGGTTAGTCCCCTTGTATGTTTTCAATTATCCAAAATGCCTAATGGTAAAGTGTATCCATTAGCACAAACACAAGGCACTCAATGTGGAAAGCTGTGCAAATCGGATAATGCTCCGTCCCTTTGGTGACTTTTTTTACAATTCCAATACGCACCTGGTGTTGTAGAGATACCATGAAAGATTGATCGTGATTAGGTGCATTATATCATGTTTAAAGCTTGTACGTGGGAAAATCTAATTCTCCAATTGGATAACACATGATGAGTTTCTGTGATCATGACCCACACTACTTGATCTGACATTTCATTTGACACATGCATAATGCTGGTACAACTTTATGCTGCATGCACAAAGATCTGTTAGCGCCTTAAAAGATGTATTCAGGATTATCCTGCTTTCAAACAAGGCTGGAAAAAAAAAGGCAGAGTATTAGGGGCCTAGTTAATACTAGGAGAAGGTCGAGTTTTAGTTAGGGTGAAAGTTGATTGGTGATCTTTCTCATTAATTGTAATACCTATGTAGATGAATATCATGGTTTCACTGTGTCATTAGAGAGGTTGCTCTTCAGTACTGTCAAATTTCAAATACAACTAAAGAAAATTAACAGCAATGGACCAAATTCTGATGCCATAGATTTCTGTAGTCCCAAGTATTCATATCAATACCCAGCTGTTTTCGCCGTTTGTGATTTTCCACAATAGTCATAGTGAACCTTGTAAAACTCTTGTTGTTCCTTTTCACTACTTTGTATTTAATCAACCTTTCACCCCCCCTCCCCCCCCCCCCCCAAAAAAAAAAAAAATTCCTAAAGAATGAAATTGCACAAACATTATTCAAAACCATCCGTCAGCATGTTGGCTGTGGGAGAATAGTATCTATTTTAAAACAGGTTGAAGAATGTAGGCAATCTGATTAGTCAAATGGTACCACATGACCAAGCAGTTTTTGTTCCTACCACAGTGATTTTGCAAAAAAGGTCCAATCAAAAAGTGAAAATGCACGGTTATGTTGTGTGTATGCGTATCCCTGGCGCATAAAAGGTAAAGACACAATGATATGCACATAGTTTCATATTCGCAAGGACATTGATGTGTGCATTAAACTGTTTGACCGCGCACTTAATGATGTCATTAGTGATTCATGGTTAATGATTTATGTTTGCGAGTGCATTAGTGTTAAGTCTCAATTAATGAACTTGACAAGTCACGTTCATTATCCGAATATTACTTAATGAGAAGGTCGAGTTCTTGGGATAGGTGAAACAAAATTTGTGAGGGTTATCATTGTTATCATGCAAGTGTGGAAGAACATCAAAGAAAAAATGTCCCCTAAAAAGCATGGCTCTTCACATGCCTGCATATTCTAAATATGACAAGTAACAGCTTAAAATTGAAGCCCAATTTTTATGCCACATGTTTGTGTAGTCTCATATACACCTTTCTGTGTACAGTGCTTGATACTTTACCAAGACTAGGCCAAATTTCTTTTTATTTTGATGTCTCCAGAACCTTGCAGTGCACACCAATAATGCTACGTGATCTACTTTTTCTGATCGATTCCACCGTTTCATTCACAATGTAATCGCATAACCAGCACTCAACTTTATCTTTAACCTGCGCATGCAGTGCATATTCACTAATGCCCATATTTACTTTTGTATACTAATATACTAAGAGTTTTATTTTTTCTTACCCTAAGGAATACCTGTGGGAAGCTGTTGAGAACCGACTCGAGAAGCTCCAATCCAAACTTCTTGGTCATTGTAGTCATACCCTGCAACCAACATGGTTGATCCCCATTCACTAGGTTACACAGATCCTGTTGCAAGAACATAAAACAAACCTTTTTTGGTTAATCTTGAACAATGTATGATTTTTTCCCTTTCATGATAGGTGAATGTAGATGGCCATCAAATATGTTGACTGTAAGATAAAACAAATGACTAGTATGTAGATAAATATTCCATCCATGTGGTGCCTCCTAGTTTACAAACATGTATTACAAACATATTTGTTTGTGCCGGAGGTTTTCAATCATAAAGCCTTTGTATTTGTTAACTTGAAACAAAAAATGTTCCTTGATAATTTAGAAATCTATTAACTAATTTAAATATAACTTAAAAAAGAAAGACTACCTTTACCCACAAATATTTCATATCGTTAAATACATGTAAACATCTGTGAATTTATGCTATTCAATTGAAAAGTATAAGTATATTAAAGATAAGCTTGAGTTCTGATAATGATAGAAAATAAATTCTCACAGAATTCTCACTGAATGTTCAAGATTACAAATAAATGAAAAGTGCCAAACAATTTTGGTAGAAAATGTATAAGGGCTGAGTAATGAACACCATGTGCTTAACACAGGTCACTATGTGCAAATGAGAGTTGTGGTTTTTATTGAAGATGATTTTCAGCAAGGTTTTGTGAGGTTGTTTTTATTTAACTGGTTCAAACAATCAATCTACTGCAGGATAAACAATCAATAATGAATTATAGCCATGTTCTCTAACATAAGATGTCCATACCAGAGCTCAAGATTAGCTTTAATATTGCTGTTTTGTGTGAGGTAGAGTACAAACCTGAAACAACATGTAGGCATCCTTAGCACAAGGTCTGAGTGATTTAGGGGCTTCTCGGTTGCCTAAACTAATCTTGAGTTGTTCTTCGTCCACTGCAACCTCTGAACCATCTGAAAAGGAATAAAATCAAGTAAATTTTGGAATAGAAAACTTACTGTATTCTCCTTGCTGATGAATGCCTGTAATTCCTTAACCGGAATCTTTGTCGCAAAATTTAAAGAATACTCTATCTTATGATTTGATTATCTGCCAATCTGTTTTGGTTTGTGAATCTTTCAAATGAGAGATTAAGGTTATTTTACTCTCCCAAAGACAAAAGAAATCACTATTGCAAGTTGGAGATGGTCTCAACTGTCTACCCACGACCAACTAACCAATGTGATCTGTAGGATCTCACCTGCAGTAGCTTTGACATCTGCAGGGACCCTCTAAAGACAATAGCAATCCCTTGCAGTAAAACTAGAGATTCTTTCCATTTGTAACCCTTGACCAACTGACCAGTATGGTTCCCCATGGTCTTACCTGCATTAGCTTCATCTTCTGCAAGAACCCTCTCAAAGACAATAGACGTCCCTTACAGTAAGTAAAACTACAGATTCTTTCCACCCCTAACCCTTGACCAACTGACCAGTACCGTTCCCTATGGTCTTACCTGCATTAGCTTCATCTTCTGCAAGAACCCTCTCAAAGACAATAGACATCCCTTGCAGTAAAACTACAGATTCTTTCCACTCCTAACCCTTGACCAACTGACCAGTATGGTTCCCTATGGTCTCACCTGCATTAGCTTTATCTTCTGCAAGGACCCTCTCAAAGACAATAGAAATCCCTTGCAGTTAAACTAGATTCTGTCCACTCCTTACCCTTGACCAACTGACCAGTACCGTTCCCTATGGTCTTACCTGCATTAGCTTCATCTTTAGGAAGAACCCTCTCAAAGACAAAAGGAATCCCTTGCAGTAAAACTACAGATTCCTTTCACTCCTAACCCTTGACCAACTGACCAGTATGGTTTCCTATGGTCTTACCTGCATTAGCTTCATCTTCTGCAAGAACCCTCTCAAAGACAATAGATATCACTTGCTGGACAATGGCAGATGCTGTGTTACTTGTTGTGTTGTCTTTTGAGAAGTGAAGGCGAAAGCAAACCACAACAGCCTGAAGAATAGAAAGATTGGAAAGTACTCAATTATTTCATTTGGACATTTTTTCACACACATACATATACTTTAAACAAGCCAGTAATTCTAATATCCTTGATTTTCCTCATGAACCAGTTAGGTAGTTTATTGCATACTTGTACACATGTCTAATACATTGTAAATATAAATTGTCATGCACTTTCCAGTATGCTTATATTACATTCAATATTAAAAGAAGAAGAAGACCTGTCTGAAATGTTCTAAAAATACTTTTTTGAAATTGAATTTTGAAATTGAATTTTGCAACATCCTAACTCACACAAAACAAAATATATTGGTATGCAAATCAACATGTACTGGACCATTTTGTATATTTATTCCTGGGCTTACTGTTGCCTACAGGTGAGCATGATTCAAACATAAAAAACTCTAATCATGATCACATACTTGATTTTCATTCATTCCCTTTCTCTCCTCTTTAACAAAAAGTAATTTAGGTCTCACACCTACATGTATTGATATTCTAAAACTGTGCATAACATACATGTACTCTTTTGAACTGATGCCAGATAACTAGGTATATACTGTACATGTATATGGCAGTAAACACCTCCCATTGTACATAGGCATGATTATGCATTTTTAATTACACCCTAATTTGGAAATTCCATGTACAACCTGTACAGTAAGTGAGGTCTGGTGGCCTCGCTATTGCTCATTCAGTTGTAACAACATGGCTGTGCAAATGAGCAAATTAAAGGAAATGCAAACAAATTTAAACAAAAAAACACAATGTGTACTTGAGAAACACAAGTTTTTTTGTTTGTATAAAGGAACATAGAACTTGTGATGAATAAACCGTATTCTTTGTTTGTGTATATTTGCTTTAATTATGTACAAAATACAGGCCAAAATGTGTACATCTACGTAGGAACAAGTAGAAAATACTTCTATATTTTTAATTTCATTAGTAAAAGACTGAAAGTAAACATCCGCAACTCGTGAAGCAATGTGTCTCATTTATGTTATAGAATTTTTTTATCAGATGTATCCTGATGTGTATACAGTATATCTTGACATTTCAATACTCTTAATCTTAAGAAAAACTGTTTTGCTATTAAATATGAAGACTACGTTGTACATGTTTTACAAGTACAGATGTGCACCATATGCTGGGTATAACATTCACAAGTAACACCGTAAATTAATTGTGATCAGCAGGCCAGTGATCTACACATGAAAACACATGACCAGGTTTTTATATGAACCTACATGTACATGTACATGTATTATGCATGGAGCAAGAGCATATTACATCTCAAGCTCAACCTCGCTTTTCAATTCATAAATATTTCATCTATCTAGATCAATGGATGGGTTCTCTTTATCATGGGGATAATTTCCTAGGCCATCATCCATAAATCTGATGAATATTTATTATTAATCTAGATCAATATGTCGAGGGACTTCTTCAGCAAAGAAATAATAAGTGCTAATGGCTTTGCAATTACAAGCCAAGTGCGAAAATAATTAATTTACAGTTAAATCTGTAGTATGGACCCCTGGGTTCTCTTTATCGTGGGCATAATTTCCTAGGCCATCATCCATAAATCTGATGAATATTTATTATTAATCTAAATCAATATGTCAAGGGACGTCTTCAACAAAGAATTGAGATCTGCTAGTGCTAATGGCTCTGCAAAATTTTACAAGCGTACTGCACAAATAATTAATTTACAGTTAAATCTATATACCCTGTAGAGCCCTGGGTTCTCTTTAAATCACGGCATGATTTCCTAGGCCATCATCCATATATCTGATGAATGTTTCTCTGATGAATATTTATTTGAAACAATTTCTGCATGTAAAGAAAGTAAAAGCTACATATGAGAATATCATGTACATGTAGGGTCTCACCAGGCCTACATTTGATCAATCAAACAGCAAAATCTACTAAATACTATATTGAGAAATTTATTTCTTCTTTTTCAATCAGATAAAAAACTGAATGTACTGTATTAAGAGTAAAGATTCTGTTTTTAAAATATCACACATATATATTTTCATTGTATTATAATTATGTTTTCTCATACAGTAATAAGAGAGATGAATCCAGACAGAAATAATTTCATTCTTTTTTCAGATGTAAATAAAATGAAAATAAAATACAATCATCGGCAACCATAAATCATACAGAATATATATTTATTTTCTAAGCATGAATGTCTTTTCTTGGAAATGATAAATGACATCTAGCTCAGTCCAAATCAATTCAACTGGAAATAACAACAATTTCTGTTATTTATGACTTATAGTGCAGAAACACAAACATGCAATGGTATTTGGCCTCAACATGTAGTTATAGGCCGGTGTATTTTAATAGTAAAGCTGGAAATGGAATGATTCCCAGTTTGACAGTCATTACCGGTATAGCAATAGTAATCAGGCAAAATCAATTAGGCAACCTTTTTTGCCCTCTGATTGCGTGATCGGAGATGGTAGTGGAATAATAATGTGCTCTCTCTCCCCTCATTAAAGTCGTAGAACATTCAGATTCAAGCCTTTTCCATTCCGATAGCTTTTCCCGCAGGAAACTACATGTACATGTAGAGGGTACATGTACATTAATATGTATGTGGCATTAGATGGCAAATGCATACTACCAATATCATTGAACATGAGGAACTGCTATGCCAAATAAATGTGTCTATGATGGCTTTGGGGTTCGAAGGTCAGTGTTTGTTATCATTACTACATAAAAAGTACCCTAAACTATACACACCTGTAAGTAAATTATTAAACATACCTGATCATTTCTAAATTTGGATTTGTATTCTCATAAGTATTCTTTGTAATTCATCTTGCCAATCATAATATAATGAATATGCATTGATCTGTAATGAATTTCATCTCCAGATTTCTATGCAAATATACACATAATGTGCAATGCACTTATTATTATTAAACGTAAGGGAACAAGTCAACTAACAAAATACAATTTCTGAATTTCAATTTAGTTGGTGCGAAATCAATACGCATGAAATTATTTTCAGATTTGTCTATGCATCTTTGAATTGGTGCACCAGGTGATGAATACCCCTGGAATATTTTTAAGACCTACTCAGCACACAAAATAAATGCAGGGCTCGACACTAACAGGTACCAGGGAGACATGGGCACCCAAAATCTAAGTCCATACCCCCAAATGTTATCCTTTTTCTTAAACATAGGGCTCATACATACAGACTGCATGCCTACATTATAATCCAAGATGGCGGCCCGCATGTTTTGCCTCTTCTCTTAGACCAATATTATTAATTTCAAAGTCATGAAAAGGCACTAAATACATGTATCAACAAACATGGTCTACAACAACTCCAAATGACAAAATAATCCCAGCTATGAATTTTTTTTAAGCATTTGATAGCCCAAAACTTGAACATTTTCGGCATTAAAGAAAAAGAAAAAAAAAATTGGATAATTTTTTTATTGATCGGTGATCGGTAATTATTCTCCGATCACCCCTGATCGGCTCAAGATCGGCCCCCGATCCAATTATCGGTTACAGGCCTAGTATTAAGTTATATGTAGACTACAGACATGAAAGTCTGAATCAAAATTAATATCACTCCAACCAAGAAGGAAAGACAATTTCTGCTAGGAGCTAGAAGAGTAGAAGGGCATTAAATCTATCAGTATACATGTATGTCTGCAAAAGGAGGAGTTAACACCCTTTAGGCTCTCAGCAGATATATAATATAATATATTATATCATATGTATTATATATATGTATACAATATATTATAATATTCATAAATATATTAAAATTCTACCAAGCACTCACTGTATGACTTAATATTCTGTCTGTCATACCGGACGAGGGTCAACATATAATTAGCATTTTCATATTGTTTACATACCTGTATTAAGCACACAGTTTATGTGTATCGCTTTACAAGACAAGCGAAATTGGCAATACCAGTAACAACACTGTAATAAACATCCCACGCCTATCGGGCAAATATTCTTGACTGAAATTGATACTGATAGCAGATCCTCATTCATATTTAATAAAAATGAGCTCAACTATCGTTGTTTGCGTCGCCAGGAAGGGCTCTAAGACGATGATGATGATCATCTTCTCGCCCCTGCCCGAGGATATAATGAGGTCTGATTGCAAAGTTGGTTCAGTGCGTGCCTCCTAATCTCTTCATAATCATTACCTTGAGATGCAAGGTATCATAAACAACATGGTAAAAGAATACATACATGTATAGAGCAGTCAGTTTCTATTACCCGGTACTTGAAAGGACAGACTGGAATATAGAGTACCTTCAAGATCTGTAAAAACTGCCTTTCAAATGAAGTCACGTTGACTGTAGGGTATTTTGAAAATTTACCATCCTAATTTGCTAGCTGATGTATATTTCAGGAGGAAAATTAGTGATGTTCTGGGACCTGTTTTATAAGACTTGTCATCAGTATTAACAAGTAACAATTACTGTTATAAGCTACTGAAATAATGGCTTTTGATTGGCTGAGAGCAAATTCATCACAGAAATCAAGCATTTGTTATTGATAACAGGTTTAATGAAACAGAGCCCTGAACTGACCACCGCAGCATGTTGAATTAAAGGCAAAGAGTCACAAGATAATACAGATAACTACATTGACGTGTATGCAGACATGACTTGTTATAAATCTGTGTGATGTTGGATGTCTTCTTACCTTTGCCAGAGATGGACCTCTGACGATGGTGTTGGTGGTGAGGATAACCAAGGTTGTCTGCAGTACCTTCAGATCCTCCATTCCGCACTCCATCAGACCCCAGAGCATGCTGATCACATTGCCCGCAGCTTGCTGTCAAAGGGAGATGGTGCACATAATGAAATATCATCAGGATTGAGAATAAATTTGAAAATAAACATACAACATGTTGAGTTTGAGAAAAATGTCATAATGAATAAGTCATTATGAAATGGGTGCAATTTAAACTCTGAAAATGTAAACAATTACACATTATAAGCAGGAATATGATCATATGATGGAAAAAGATGGAAATCAACACAGAATCTTGAAGTTGAACAATTATTCATCTTGACTTACAAATTCTACTGGGAATTATGATTGATCAAATTGGTCTCAACTTCAACATCGGGTTTCATATCAATCACAACCCTGAAAAAAGTGTTGCCTTTTTTAATATGAATGACTATTAAAATGACAGTAGATTTATTTCCTTCTATTTTTCTCAGCATTTCCCAGGTTATGTGTAAGCATCATGTACTGTTCTCCTCCTTGTAAAAAACATGGCAGCCGATATTTCTGCTCAGAACCAGACTTATTTTCATACACAGGTACATACTGTACATATAACCTTCTGGCTCTTTACGGAAAAAAAAAGTAAAATCAGAAAATCTTTCATTCCGATAATGCCTACGGCTGGAGTGGTAGTGTATTGCCATTTAAGCACATATAGCCTAATGCTATTTAAAGACTTTTAACACCCAAGGCCTAGCCTCCAATCTGATTACCCAGTCGCAATCAGGGGTTTGCTGGTAGTATTACAGTCCTTTACTAATGAAGGATATGGCCACAGGGGGCAATAATAGCTCACATTAGGCCTGTCTTCACTATCTCGAGATTGCCAAATATCCAGCTATTTGAACTATCCCGATCGCAAACTATCCAGCTAATTTGCGTCTTCATCAGACCGAAGTAGCAATTAGCGGGATATTTGGTCGGGATTGTCATCCCAAGATATCTTGGGATAGTTTGCAAAATATCCAGCTATTTGTCCGGTGCGTCCTCACCAGACCCAAGACTCGCACTATGCGCCAACACTGAGCTTCAATTTCTGGAGCTAATTTCTCAAGGTTGAGTTACAAGTTTCGAGGTCGAATCTCGCGCTGATGAAGATGCGATTTGTAACTTCTGGATTATTTCCCAAATCACAAATAGCGGGCTATTTGGCAATCTCAAGATGATGAAAATGCACCTACATGTATTCTCTCCCTCCCTCCCCCCATGATTGCAGTGTTGAGATCAAGAGTTTCCATGTACAGTAAGTGTATGTGTCTACCACACGTCTCAAAGATGTATTTCAGTTTGCCAAGTACAAGATCTTCATGGAGATGATACATGTACATCCTGTAACTTCTGTAACTTGAAATTGCAACATTGCACTTTAAAGGTAAAGACCAGTTTTGGAAACGCCCCTCTCAAAAAAATGAAATGGAAGCTCTTATTACCAGATACACCCTGTATGTGAAAGAATATGTTTTGACTTTAATACGTGATACAAAATTTTGGCAGAAACCGCCTTCTAATTGATATATTTGGTAAATTATTATCTATTTGGACCTGATAGGTCGCGTAGTCCCATATACATCTTTCTGTGTAAAGTGCTTGTTACTTCACCAAGACTGGGCCAAATTTCTTATCATTTTGAGGATTCCAGAACCTTGCAGTACACACCAATACTTATATACTAGATGATCAACCTTTTCTGATCGATTCCACAACGTTTCTTTCACAATGCAATCCCATGACCAGAACTGGTCTTTAACTTTAAATAGCACATACGGTGTAAATTACAGTTTCCCAAAACTGTGGATCACTGGAATACTTATTTAATCTTCAATGCTGCCATTAAAGGATACTGCATTAGGATTTGAAGCATCTACAATTCCTACTGGGCTGTTTCTCTGATAAAGAGTTACAAGTAATCTGGATTGATCACAAGTACCCCAATCAATCTTAAACTTACGATCTCCTCCATGTGTCTCTGTATAGTTATGATTGATTTGATTACTGTTCATAAGACCGCCCCAGGATTGTATACAAGTACCCATAGAAAGTTAGACCAGCAGCATGTTAACACTGCAAAATATCCAACACTTTGATGATTTTGGCTCAACATTTCACACCTTATGCTAATGACAAGTCAAGAAATGATTTTACCTTAAATTTAGATCAACACCCTCAAAATGTCATGTAGACATTTCTAATAATGTAGACTGTACCAGCAGCTTTTATATTCAATTGGAAGTAACAAAGCCAGATATATCACAAATGTCCTTTGGCAAATCATTGATCTACATTTGCCACACTCAACCCAGGTGTTGTAAATGGGTACCTGGCAGGAATTAATTCCTTGAAATGCTGGAGCGCCGTAATGGCCGCCTTGCTAAAGCCAGGGTAATAATCAGCGCAGCGCCAGGAGCGTCATGACGTGACGGACATGTGCGCCATATACGAGTCCACCATTATTATTATTAAACGATTCATAATCAATGACATCACTATGAGCAAACACAAGCTAAACATTCCTTTCCCACGCAACATTTCAATAATAATAATAATAATCTCCTAAAAGATCAATACTCACAGCTGATAGGGCCTCGTGTGTGATAAGACGCTGTACTGAGCCGAGACAGAGCTGAACAATCCTCAGATTCTTGGTGTCACATCCCAGTAAGAACGGCTGCAGGACTTCTCCACTGTTCATGACCAGAGCTATTGTAGTTGAGGTATAAATAAATAAATATATAGTAATCTTGATTGATAACGGAAACCAGCTCCTACATATTATATAGTGATTGAGATAATCTACTCCCCTGAAAGCGAGGTATAGAATGCGAAATGATATTCTGCTTCACATGTTATCAAGTCGGATCAAGAACACAAATAAATACAAAGAAAACGAAAGAATTGTGAAATTTGATGTACAAAAGGCATGGAGAGTTGTCCACAAATGATGTCATCAAATTGAATACCGCCCTCTAGTGACTAGTCATTTAAAAAAACTTCCTTATTCCTTGCCCGATTTTGTTCAAATTTTCACTGATTTTATTCAAATATCTTAAAATTTACAATAAAAGTAACTTACATGTAGTATGAAGGTTTTGGTTCCCTCTAAGTGTCAATTGTCATATTCAATTATACTTGACATTGTTTTGAATCGCACTTGGCGATTAATTCACTCCAGGATCAATGTACAAGCACCCAAGACTGTTTATTTGTTTGGATTACTATTAAGCAAACCCTCAATGTTAACAACTGGATGAAAGATCAACAGTGTCAATGTGTCATAGTTGAAAATATCATACATGTACATTTAAGCAAACTTAAATGATATGTTCATCTATTGTACATGTACATATACATTTCACTGTTTTCACAAATCAAATGGTATACAAGGTACAGGTATACATTTCAGTAAAATCAATATGATACCCAGAGCTGAATGAAATGTATTTCATAGAGTTCCTCAATTTCAATGTGGGAAAAAGAAATGTTAAGTACCGGTATGTCACATGTACCTTGGGTCAAAGTACCAAACCACTTTGACCTGCAAAATTTGCTTTTGGGCAAGTACATCAATTATATGTTTTGCTTTTTTAAACATGATATTATAAGATCCAGACTGACACCAGGTGTGGTGCTTAAAGATTGCAGCCATTGAGCAAACAGACCCCTACCTGAAATATATATGAACACATGTTTATATACATGTACATGTACATGTATATGATAACAAGAAAGTCAGAAGCATATATACAGTATGCCAGGACATTCGTTCATAATCTTAGCTCAGTCTATTGAGCCTATATACCCCATTGGTCGCAGGATAGAGTTTCATGCTAACAGAAAACAGGGTACCTCAGAGTATAACGGAGGGGATTGAATTACTTCTCGCATTATTCATGTCATGTCCGCAATCGGCACATCAACGACCACCATCCATGTAATATGATGGAGATCACAGGTAGGGGAGTTATACTGCAGCTCCAACTCATCCAATTTGTTGTTTATACTTGTTTATACCAAAGTTTCTGCTTTCACATTATCCTAAATTGCCTTCTCGTTCTGCAGAGCAAGCTTTTGATTGCTCTGGCTCTGTACATCAATAAACCATGGTTACTATTATTGCTTTGTATAAAATCAATATCATCTTCCCTTCTCTGAACGCATTGAAGTAAAACATAAAGCTGAAATAGAGAAAATGCAAATATGAATAAGAAATACAGAGAACTAAAACATTACATGAATGTACTACATGTACTACTACTATTTCTACTAAAACGACAAAGATAACAATGACGATAAAAACAATTCATTAATGATAACATTAATAATAATAACAATACTAATAACAATGATAATAGTTATAGTAATAAGAATAAGAATAAGAATACAACAACAAAGGCAGTCTTTATATTGTATGCTGTGATTAAAATGTTAACACCAAGAGTTTTATCAACTGACCACAACCGATTTGTTTGTTTTTTAAATCAAAAAAAAAAATCAATTAACAATAAAATTCTTCAGGAATAGGCCTTAAACTTCCTGGAAATAATGTTTATGCTCAGTTAACCCAATCATAATCAACTTCTTAACACCCCTTTCAAAACCCATTATAAAAGTTATGCCAGATTTTGTGTAAACCTGTGAAAATGAGATGATCATATACATGTATATATGGAGACATGACCTGAAGTAAACATAAGGTGAAGGATATTTTTGCCATGTCCTTTCTTTTTAGTGAGGACAAGGATAGAAGGGTACCACCCTGTTCATAAAATGGTAAATAATAAGTCAGCCCAATGCTAGGCATGTGCCTGCATGAATTAAAGTCATGAATGTATCATTTGAAGACATTCATTTACATGTATTACTTCCTCTTTATGGCAAACAAATACGTTTATGTTATCACTTAGTTTAACTTCAAAGTTGCTCTCAAAACACTCCTCTTTCTCAACATTTCCCTTGAATCATAATAAAAGTAACATCCCCTATTAGATTGATCATATGATATTTAAATATAAATTGCTAATTTTGTATTTATACTTTGGTTTCAGAAAACTTTTCAGGATAATTCTTAAAAATGAAGAGCACCTTGGCAGAAACTTGTGCTATGAACAAGTAAATGTCCTTATCAAATCATTATTATCAAAAAGACATTAATAATACATGTACAGATAGCATACAGCAGTGAAAAAATACACAGGGGCTCGGGGCGAATTAGCCCACGAAATGCCCAAAAGAGCCCCCCAAATTTGCATAGAGTTCAATGCAAAACAAATTAAAGAGTGTTATTTTCATGCAAGCAAGCTTGAAAAGTAATCCCCGATATGTTTTAAGTATTTTTTTCCCTGGTATGGCATACAGTGTACTCTATAAAAAAATGTCTTTGAACTATATTCGGATGTACATGCACATGCAGTTACGGTACATATACATTGTAGGTGACACTACCAATACAGGGCCCCGTTTCATAAAACTTGTTATCAATAACAAGTGCCACATAAATCTGATAATAGCCAATCAAATGTAAGGATATCAGTAGCTTACATGTATAACAATTATTGTATCTTGTTTAATAACAATTTAATGACACCCTTCAAACTCTTGGCAAACTAAACACATGTTTGGCTGCATGATTCACTGTCACAAAATATGTTGAATTTTTTCATCAACAGTAAAATTAAAAAAAGAAAGAAAATCAAAAATTGCTTAAATTAACAAGTTCATAAGGAACTTTTCAACAAATGTTTTTGTTACTTTTGTTTAAAGGAGCTAGGAGAGGTTAGAGGATGGAGCAAATATAAGTTGGCTCATGCTGGAACTGTAGAAGATTAAAGTCAGTAGATTTTTTTTTTTTTAACTTACCAGGAATGACATCTTTACTTCTGGCAACTATAGTCCTGATCTTTAAGATGTCTGCCTCTGCAGCCTAATTTATAGTTTGAGAGAAGAAAATAATAAAAGTAAAACAACAAACAAATTCTGCACAATCACTGAATAATAAAACAAGTGAATGAATACACAAAATTAAAGATATACTTGAACATAGATATACCGGTAGACAATTAAAAATGCTATCAATCTCCATCTTTGTTATATTTCATACATAGTACAGTGTATGTACGTTTGCATAACATGTATCATCATGTAATTAATTGCAATGTTCATCAAGTATCAAGATGACTTTGCGTTCCTTTTATTGACATAAATTTCGTTTTTCAAATCAAAGAATAACACATGTCCAAACACTCTTGGCTAAGTCAATGTCTAACTCGAGCAAGGAGCCATTTAATTTCTCCCAAGTTCAACATCTAATTATGAAACTCTGAATAGTATTTATTACAAACTCGATCTATACATTCCCATATACATGTGCAAATCATTTCTTTTGCAGATAGAGATGTATGCTGTTAACCAAGCTCTTGCTCACTTTATTATTCAGGTTGTCAGCTGGGCAACATAACTTTTGGTAATCATTAACATGTTATACGAACTGCTCAAAATTGACATGGAGCAAGTAAAAACTTGGGAGATTTTTTAGTTGCCACCCAGAGACAGGAATTTAAGGTTACCTAGCAGGATTTAAGGTGCTGAATAGAGTGTTGAAGTGTGACGTCATCAAAAATCTATTTTTGGAATTTCTCAAATTTTTTTCTTCATTTTTCGAAAGAGCATAATGTCCGCATGTCGAAAGCCAATTGAATATGTTAAGCATTGGCTGAGATGTGATCATCTGAATAAAAAGATTTCCTATAGAAGCTCAGT
This sequence comes from Strongylocentrotus droebachiensis, assembly GCA_035222895.1. Lineage (NCBI taxonomy): Eukaryota > Metazoa > Echinodermata > Echinoidea > Camarodonta > Strongylocentrotidae > Strongylocentrotus > Strongylocentrotus droebachiensis. Next base: position 10,344 of record JAVYIG010014812.1, on the reverse strand, counting down.
ATTATTTCGCTCTGGTTCATAACATTACAAGCCAAAGCAATATAACACTGAGCTCCTATACTGCTACAGGAAACCTTTTTATTCTGATGATCATATCTCAGCCAATACTTAGCATATCCAATTGGCTTTCGACATTTGGACATTATTTTTGATGCTCTTTTGGAAAATGGAGGAAAAAAAAATAGAGAAATTCTAAAAATAGATTTTATGATGCCACAGCTTCGGTACTCTATAGCATCTGGGCAGAAGCTGCTTCCGAGCCCTGTATCAACATACAATGTAATCTAGAAAGTATACAGAACTTGCAAATTCTGATATTAACTCTTTTATATGTACCTCTTTGACAGGTGGATATTTCCTCTTCGTTTCATTGAAGAGTGCTCTCAGATCAGTCTGCAAGTTATCCACCAGCCTCTTTGCGATGGCTGAATCAGATGTCATTTTGACTGCTCTTCACATGTACAATGTACCTGGTCCAATCGCTTCAGATTCTTTGTATGCTGATGTATGTAGTCCTGTCTATAGAAAATAGAAATAAAAAATATTAGAGATACTACATGATTGTACATGTCTACTGCTAGACTAAATGTCAGAGCATTAATATTATCATTGCATCACAAAATAAAAGAATTATTCCCGTCTGCTACTGGTGAATGCTTAAAACGGTTATTTTTTAGAAGCATTTGGGTCCAAGAGCATTGATCCTGTAGAAGAAGGGGACAGTTGCCCCACCCCCTCAATTTGTAATTAACTTTATACTATGGGGTATTTGATTGATGCATGGGAGTACTCTTTGTAAAAAGAGAGTGGCTTTTTTATTGAAAATAAATAATAGTGTCTGAAGAACATGCAACTGTTATTCATAAAAAGCAGTCATAGTAATTGACTATATTGTGAAATAGGCCACCACACTCAATCAGAATAGATGCATATATACATGAACAAGTCTAGGCTGTGGGGTGGGGGGGGGGGGGATTGGAGAAGACACCGCTAATTTCTTTTTGACTGACAAAATAAGTGTAATTGCATAGAGTAAATAAATGGTTGTTTTCCAACTTAAGATAGAAGTCTAATGCCACATACATATATATTTGCATTCAGCAATTATATACCAGTTATACAAAAATAAAGTAAAATTTCTTTATCTCCTGGAAGTCAAAAGGACATTAATAATTACTTTACAAATCTTGCGCTCACACAACATAGCAGCAGATCATGTCACTCTGAGTCTGACAACTAATAAAAAGTAATAATAAATCCAACATGGCAATGTCATCATTTTACTTAATTTTTTTTTGCACCAATTCGCTTTTACACCGGGCACTTAGAAATGTGACTCTGTTCAATAAAATAAAAAGGAATTTACCTAGGTCTATTTCAATGTGGAAATCATGATTTTATAGATTTGGGGGGAAAATTGGTAATTCCTTTGCATTTTAAATTAAAATATATCTATTCTAAGTTTATTATCAAGGGAACCATCAGTAGGGGCGCTGGTCCGAGAATGAGGATCGTCCGCATAAACGAGGATATTCTCGTAAATGCGGACAAATTGCATCCTACAAAATTAAGATCGTCCGGGGACTTTATTTTTCATCGGCGCTCTGCTGGTTTTGGGTTCCCGAACCGCGCACTGACGATGCAAAAAACAGATTCCGCATAAGAAAATAACATCAGTTCACCGTCTACTTTTATGGTCATATGTCTTCCTGAGGATTGATCGCTCATAAACGTGAAAGTCTCTGTACAATGTCAATGTAAAATGCATCAAGAAAATCATCGCGGAATCCCTTTTTTGCATCGCCAACGGCAACGTGCGGATTGGAAATATGAAACGTCTGCGAAAATTTGGTCGATCTTTTTTTGTGGGCGATCTTTTTTTGTGGGCGATCTTTTTTTGTGGGCGCATCTGTCCACGTTTAAGGAGACGATCCTCGTTTATGCGGACGATCCTTGTTCTCCGACCAGCGGAAGCGCCCCCTTCTGATCACATAATTGTTTTAGAATTCTAGGTGCCCCACACACTAGCCCCCTTCAGGCTTTAAATCTATTCAAAATCTTCATTTTCATCTTCAATTCGGCGCTAGTATGGTAAGGTATCCAAAATATAGCCTACTAAAACAGACCCCAAATTTCGGTAAATATATAATCAAATGTCCATATAAAGATAATGATTTAAAAGGCGTTATGTTTCTTACCTGTTTTGTGTCAATTTTGTTGTATTTGGGGGAGTATTTTTCGGAAAAACATTGATTTTAATATGCACTTTTTCAAAGGTTTCACGCCAAACCGCTGCACAATACAAATGCATACTGAGGTGGATTGCGTGGATTCTTTCCTTTTATATTCTTTTTCCCCTTTTCCTTCTCTCTCTTATCTCTTATTAATGTTTTGGCCGGGGGGGGGGGGGGGGAGGAGGCAAGAGCCCTTCGCCCCCTTTTCCCTCTTTTCTTCTTCTTCCTTTTCTTTTATATTCTCTTTCCCTTTCCCTTCTCTCTCTCTTATTTATTTTTTAGCTGGGGGGGGGGGGGAGGCAAGAGCCCTTCGCCCCCGTTTACCTCTTTTCTTCTTCTTCCTCTTCGTTCTTTCCTTTTACATTCTCTTCCCCTTTCCCTTCTTTCCTTCTCTCTGTCTCCCCCATCAACATAGTAATAACGAATAAGACCACTCTGTAATCAAAAACATTCAATTTATTTAATACATTTTCGATATACTTAAATTGGCAACTATTATCTTTTGTCCCAGATCCTCATTACGGTAGATAACTTCACACAAAAGTGCATATTAAAATCAATGTTTTTTCCGAAAAATACTCCCCCAAATACAACAAAATTGACACGAAACAGGTAAGAAACATAACGCCTTTTAAATCATTATCTTTATATGGACATTTGATTATATATTTACCGAAATTTGGGGTCTGTTTTAGTAGGCTATATTTTGGATACCTTACCATACTAGCGCCAATTCTAAAACTAAGTAGATCTCGTCCATAAGTGCCAATTCAGCTCAACAGACTCCCACTGTCCAGTAGCCCAGCACCCCGACAGTTCAGCGCTGACAAGCGCGAGGCTTCGTTACTTTCCTTCACTGCGTCAAGTGTGAGCCAGCTGCCTCCAGTGCACACGTAATCTTCTCGTTGACCTGTTCCGAGTCCGTCAGTAACTCGACTGCATTTAGAATTTAGATTACACATTACGACAATTTCAAACAAAAAAATACATACTTGGTGAAGGCGGGAACTGCTACAATTGAGGTACTTGCTATAATTCACGTCTTCAGCTCCTGCTAAAACGCTAAACGTCCACTATTCATTTGAGGTTGATTTTTAGTCTTCGTGGAGGCAGCCATACTGTTTTCGTTCCCACAATGTCGCATAATCATTTGTAGTCTCAAATTTAGACTCTGACACGGGTTATGTCAGGCGGGCAGAAATAGTTGCAAACTTTCCATCAAACAGAACAAACAATAATTTTGTAGTTGCTGGTTACCCTCTCCCTTTAGCATGGATATACCAGAGATTTCCAACTCCCTGGATATATACATGTACCATTGTCCGTCGATATACTAGCAGGACTGCAAAACAAGACTAGCGTTGAGTCCTCATTGAAGAACCGTGTGATCCGATATCGATCGCGACCCTTCAGCTGGGTCACGTCTGTGGTAGAGAGTTCGGGGGTGTGTCCTGTTGAGAGTTGACGCCCACTAAGCGACTTTGTTGAATAGTCAGATTCAATACAATTTAATTCAATTAAATTTCGTTTTTATTGTTTTTTAAAAAAAATTAAAAAAGGCAAAAATCCAGAGACTTATATTGTCATATTTACAGTAAAATACAAGAAAACATGAAATAAGGTTATACAAATATGGAACATTGATATGTTGTACTTCAATAGTAACTACGAAACTAAGAAAGTGACTTCATGCATTAAAAGCAGGGGCGTAAATCCCGGGGGGATGGGGGGCTGCATCCCCCCTGGCTTGAAGTAGGGGGGGATGGCCTGTACAAACATCCCCCCCCCTGATATCATCCCCCCCCCCCCCCCTGCATCCCCCCTAAAAAACGCTTATTCAGCGGTCGGCTGAGTCGTTGTGATTTTTTGGAGACCCCCCCCCCCCCAAAAAAAAAAGTGTCCTCTTACCCCCCCCCCCCATTTATAACAATTTAAAGCCCCTCTAAAGTGTTAGGAGCCTCAGAAATTTGATGGCAAAATTTCACTTAAATTGTAAATTAATGTGAAAGAAAATATAATTTAAGAAACATTTCTGCAAGGATTTTTAAAACAATGTGTTTGAAGTCGAATATTGATGAAAGAATACAAAATTTAGGTTTTCCGCGTACAACAGAAAATCCAAATTATGTATTCGTTTATCAATATTTGTCTTCAAACACATGATTATTATTATCATTATTATTATTTTATTTTTTTTTATTTTTTTTTGGGGGGGGGGATCTTTGCAGAAGTGTGTCTTAAAATAATGACATCTGCTTTCACATTATGATACAATTTAAGTGAAATTTTGCAATCAAATTTGGGGTGAATTTGGGGCTCCCAGCACTTTAGAGGGGCTTTTTGATAGTGGTTGTAGTGCCGTTGCTGGTGCTAGTTGTACATACTTATAGTAGTGGTGGTGGTGGTATAGTGCACATGTTGTAATGGTAAACAAGTGTAAAAAGAATAAGTCCATAGATGACTGTAAAGTGCAGTACCAGACAAATGGACAGTAATATACACTTCAATAAAAGGGAGATACATCGAATCCTGATAATTGCAGGTCAATTTCACTTCTTCCATGAATGTGTTTCCAACTACTTGAAAAGGGCATATAAGGGCGATAGTTCAATTGTTATTACCTAATGAATATAAGTCTTGGTACCAGTAACAATCCAGGTTTAAAGCACAACGTTCTACTTCGAGAGCTCTCACTAATACGGTATTTAAGATGATTGGTTTTGGGGGCATTGAAAATCGAAAGTGCAACTAGGATGATTTTTTTTAAAGATAAGAAAAGGCTTTTTGACGTGGTACATCTAGAACTTTTAACAACAATCTATTTTTTTAAAAATTATATAAGCTTTTAAAACCTGGTTATGGTAAATGACTATAGACTGGTTTTCAAGCCATTTATCCAGAGGAGGCGCTGTCGGGAAGGGGGGGGGTATAAGGGGCACGTTACACCCCCACACCACACACTTGTTTTAGTATCCCCAAAAGCCTTTTTTTTTTACTCAGAAAAAGGCCTATTTTCCTTTTGTAATAAGTGCCCCTTTTCAACTCTGATCAATAACGAGTAATAATCCGAGATTAATATTTAAAGAGAGTAGAAGACATTCTAATATAGGGGCTTTATAATTACCCCTAGCTGGTCTTCAATCCCGAGAAGAATCACGTGGTCGACAAAGACAATCGAGCATGGGCATATGGCTCCATTCAGTTATTTCTTTCTTTCTTTATCTATCTATAGTTTATTCTGGCAGGTAATCTCAGAGATGTGGATGCTCTGTTTCAAGACAATCAAGACTGCCAAGCGCCACGAATTATCTACTGCTTCTTGTTTTAAAAGCGTTGGTGTCTAAGAAGCATTCATCTGTCTTTTTCTTTAAATTGTGTTTTTCTTGACTGGGTTAGTTTTTTTTTTCACCTCTTACTTTTAAAAAATCATATTGTCATTCATCATTGCCATTAATCCATAGGCATATATCAAGAAATCTGTTAGATCGAGATGCCGAGTAAATTGGACGTGTATTTCTCATTTTAGGACAATACTGCCATCTACGATTATACTCAAGGTACATACACATTTTACCCAACTTGTTCTGGCAAGCTTTTCTTCAGACTTTTAGGACAACTCAGCAAGTGGAAGCTTACCCATACAAGAAGTTTGTATTCATTATGATTTTTCAATTGATTTTTGACAGATTGTGAAACAAATTCAACGTTACTTGAACAAGCAGTCGCAGATGAAACTATTAGTGATTTGTACTCAATGTGCCCACAGTGATATTACAAAGCATGATTAGATAATGTCAATGTTTTATGTTACAAATAATTGTAAAGAGGTGATTGGTACTAAAAAAAAATATTTAAAACATCAAAGAATAGAAGTGAATAAAGACATACTGAAGCCTTTCGTCTTGCTCACTATGTCTTTATACAAAAAATGTACAGCACAGGGGGGGGGGGGCACAGTGCCCTACCACTTTTTCAAGTACCCTAAAAGTGCCCCTTTTTGCATAGGAAAAGTGCCCCTTTTACTTTGACAAGTGTCCCTATTAATTTTTTTAAGTGCCCCTTCACCTTTCCATCTCTGATAAGTGCCCCTTTTTAGTTTGACACGTACCCCTTTTCCTTGACAAGTTCCCATTTTCCTTTGCAATAAGTGTCCATTTTCCATAAGTGCCTTTTTTAATCTCTAGTAAATTCCCCTTTTCAGGTACGAGAAGCGCCCCTTTTCACTTTTGATAAGCGCCCCCTTCACCTCTGATAAATGCCCTATTCAAATCTGAGAGGTTCCCCTTTTGCTTTGACAAGTTTCCCTTTTCCTTTGTAAAAAGTGCCCCTTCCCTTTTAATAACTACCCCTTTTTAACTTGGATAAGTGCACGTTATATCTTCACATGTGCCCCATTTCCTTTTTTAACAGGTGGCCCTTTTTCTTATGATGAGTGCCCCCCATTTAAAAAAGAGCCCATTTCCCTTCTCATAAAAATTGCCCCTTTTCATCTATGACAATAGTTCCTTTTCATTCTCATAAGTGCCCCTTTTCATCTTTTGTAAATGACCCTATTCAATTCTGAGAGATACTCGTTTTACTTTGACAATAAGATAAGTGCTCTTTTCATCTCTTATAAATTCCCATTTTATTTTGACACGTCCCCCTTTTCCTTCCTAATAAATGCTCTTTTTCCTCAAAAGTGCCCCTTCCCCTTCTCATAATTACCACTTTTCGTCTTTGATAAGTGCCCTGTTTATTTTAACATGTGCCTCGCTTTCTTTTTAATGCGAGTCACCTCCCCTTCTCATTACCCTTTTAACAATGACATGTGCCCAATTTCCTTTCTAATAAAGAACCCATCCCTTTTTCATAAATGCCCCCTATCAAAATCTGATGGGTGCCTCTTTTCCGTCGAAAAATTCCCATTTCCTTTTCATCCCTCGTGCATGCCCTTTTTTTTTAGGTGTAAGAAGTGCCCCATTTTCACCTCTGATAATTAGCCATTGTACTTTGACACGTGCTCCTTTTCTTTTCTAATAAGTGTCTTAATCCTTTCGATAAGTGTCCCCTTTTCCTCTCATCATTAAACGTGCCCCTAATTTCAAGCGACTAAAAGCAATTTCCCCCAAAGCTCGCTCGCTACACTCACTCGTAGTTATAGATGTTATAATTATGTAACTTATCAAGGATCTTTTCAGTCTTCCATTATGAGAATGTGCTTATAACCCCATCAGGATTGGGGTTTTCCTCTTTATAAGATGTAATTTTTCGCACTGCGACCTCACAAATCTTAAATATTTTCCTCGCTCGCTTTGCTCGCTTGCGAATGAATTTTTAGACCATCACACCCAGCAAAGTATGAAACTTAAGCAATATCTTATATGATGTATAAAGAGAAACAAAAATTGAAATCATCCCCGATAATGTAATCACAATATAGGGGTATATACCAATGTCTAAAAAATTGTATATTTTCCCTTTGAGATTTCCCTTTGAAGGTGCCCTTTTTTCTCCAGAAAGTGCCTTTTTTGTTGGTGCCCCCCCCCCCCACTTTGGAAGTCGCTCCGCCGCCTCTGGGTGGCAGATAGAATAAACAGAAAGACATAGGGAGAGAGAAAGACAGTGAGACTCTACAACCCCTTCATTTGAACAAACTTCTATCAATCTATATATCTATTTATATTTCAATCTATATAACTATCTATATCTATCAATCTTTATAATTTGTATCTAAATATCCATCCATCTATATATGCATCTACATATATATCTAGCTATCTATCTATATATATATGGGCAGGTCCAAGCTATTTGGATTGTGACGTACGGGACATTCAGAGACTTTAAACAAGAAATAACAACAGATGAAATTATTTATATGGCTATCTTTTGGTTTGAGTCTGTGGCTATTATGGGCTAGTTCATTTGTGGAAAGTTTTAGTTCTGACTAATTTTTTAATTAATTGTTAATGTAATTAATGTGCCGCGTGACGTACGGGACGCTGTGAACCGTACGTCACGCGGTACATTAATTACATTAACAATTAATTAAAAAATTAGTCAGAACTACAACTTTCCACAAATGAACTAGCCCATAATAGCCACAGACTCAAACCAAAAGATAGCCATATAAATAATTTCATCTGTTGTTATTTCTTGTTTAAAGTGTCCCGTACGTCACAATCCAAATAGCTTGGACCTGCCCATATATATATATATATATATATAAATACATGTCTATATGCATCTATCAATATATATTTATATATCTTTTTACCTATCTATCCACTCTGTTTATCTACCTATTAATCTATGTTTGTATTTATCTATCGTTCAATCTATTTATCTATTATGTTTGTATCGATCCATCTATCAATATGTCAATCTATTTACATCTATTTATCTATGTATTTATACATCTATATATCTATCTACCTATCTGTCTAAATGATCTATCTATCTATCTATCAATCTATTAATCTTTTAATCTATGTAACTTTCTATCCATCATTATATCTAGCTAGCTATCTATCTATCAATATATCAAGCTATCTATCAATCTATGCATGTTTGTATGTATGTATGTACCAGTGGCGTAGACAGGTTCGTACACCTGGGGGGGATGACTCAGGGGCGGATCTAGCTTTTTGCTAAGGGGGGGGGTTGACCAAAATAATGACGATGCGGAGCATCGTTCACGAGCCGCGAAGCGGCGAGCCGATTTTTTTTGGGGTGTTTATTTGAACCCCGTAAGTGATGTTTTCCTGGCATCTATTAACACAATGGAGACCATAAAAAGCAGTGCATGATAACGTCTTTTTAAATCAAGTCACAGTTAAATACACAGTTATATCCAGAGTTATCATGTGTTTGGTTAAGTTACCAGATGAGTTGAATATCTTCTCACAATATTTGCACTTGAAAGGGTTTCTCTCCAGCGTGCGTTCTTTTTTCTTTCTTTTTTTCTTTTTTTTCTTCTTTTTTTTTCTTCTTTTTTTTCCCTTTTTTTTTGTTTGTTTTTTGGGACGCCCAAGGGGGGGGGGGGGAGTTTAAACCCCCTAACCCCCCCGTAGATCCGCGCCTGTTTAATCTTGTGGTTATCTTGTGGTTTCCAAACCACAAGATAACCACAAAATACTTGTAAGATTTTCTTTTTTTTACCGTCTGAATTGGCTTTCACCGTGTGAATACGGCTAATAACAATAAACACAATTACAATAATGATGAGGATTATTATTATCATCATCATAATTATTATTATTATTAATATTATAATTGTTATCATTATTATTATTACTATTATTATCATCATTATGTAAGCAAATATCATTCCCCAAAACCTAGGGGGATGATTGTACATGCCATCCCCCCCACCTTGTGAGGTGGGGGGATGCATCCCCCCTCATCCCCCCCCCCCCCCCCCCCCCCCCCCCGTTGTCTACGCCCCTGGTATGTACCTATCTATATATTTATCTTTCTATCGCGTGTACGTGTGTATAACTGGATTTTTACCAACGCATATCATGTCGCAGCCGGCAGATGGCGACATACACAAGGCCAGGACAATCGATGATCATCGAATCATCATAAATGATGAGCTCCGCCCATTAATTTTATTTCCGCACGCTCTGGTGGTCAACACACATAAACATTAGCTTCTTGAAAGGCACTGCATTTCCAACGGGATTGGGGTAACTGCTACCCGGGTGGCTCAGGCTTTGTGTTGAGTTAGATTTATGAAGGAACTGGTGTGTTCGTCTTGGGCTAGCTGTTAAAGTGATTCAGGTGAGTTGAATATTTTTTTGAAGGCTGTAGGGTAGGCCTGGCCTAACTGGAGATAATTGTTGTTTATTGCTGACTGTGTTAATTTTTTTGTGTAATTATTGGTGAGATTTGATGTAGATCTAGACCCTCTAGACCATACTGTAAAGTCAACAATCAAATTAAGCTTGTTCAATGAATTGGAAAATTGGATGACATTCAGACTATATTCTAAAATTTGTAGAGCTTAATCATCTCAGTAGGGGTGCAAATAAAAGATATGTTGACATTCTGTAGCATTAGCTAATAATGTAAATTAATGTTGATGGTATGAGGATGAGAATGACAACCATGGTAAAGATAATGA
>JAVYIG010014811.1:0-39389 GCA_035222895.1 Strongylocentrotus droebachiensis | reverse complement strand
GATAACATGCGAGAGAGCGGAGCAAACGAGTGGAGGGGGTAACAAAATGGTAAACTAATTCTGAACCACACATTATAAAAGTACACATAGCATCTATCGCATATCTTTCTATTGAACTTTGGATACCCTGGGATGATTTCTCCGAATTATAAAGTTGTTTATGATTTGTTGTCCCCATAATATCAGCTTCAAAGGTTCATCGCAAAGTTCAGACATACCAATAAACTCCACAGCGACTCCTTGCTATTTGTATACCCCTAACAAGCCAGCTAGAAATAACCCGAGGACTATTTTCAAGAGATAGAAAGTGATCAATTCACCGAAACCGCTTGGGGAGTTTCAGCTACGTGTTGGCGCATTGTATTCACGCAAATTATTTTGATGGATCATCTTTCTTCGTAGTGAAATATTTCTCTGGCAATGTGCGTGTGTGAAATTGTTCCACGAAGATGGTGCCGCGCGCTACAAATTTATTGCCCAGCTTGAGTGACGGCTAAATGCGAGTGGTATTCGTGTTTCAATCCCCACTCCACTCGTTAAATTTGCTACCCAAGAGTTCGTGACTGACGTAAATAAACGAGAAAGATTCAAGCCGCGGAGGTGTGCCAAACTTTTCTTTTTTTCTTATGAAAAATGGCGCTGCGAAAACATTTTGCTTATGCACGCTTGCATTCTTGGAGTATAGTACAATCAAATCAAATGAAGATGATTCATGACGGTTTCTTGACTGAATAGAACAAGCTCGAAATAACCTTTACTAGGCCTATTCCCATTACGACTGGGCAGGGATCATAACTAAACCTGATGGTGCTCAAGGGACAATTGTTTACTTGCCTGCGGTACTATATCTATATTTAAATGATCGCAAGATTCCGAGCCCTTTTTGAAAGTCCATTTCATAATAATTTGTTTGGGTTTGATTATTCCCAGTTATCATTATTTTTTTTATTTTTTTTATACTTGTAATACGAGAGTAGATATAATTAAAACATTCCTCTACAGCTAGTTATGATTATTGAACTTCTTTTCTCGAATAGTTATTTTACGTTATGTGATTATTCCTTTGACTTTCTCTATCAATTTTCAAATGCTGGTGTTTATTGTTGATTTGTATAGGCAAGCAGCTGTGAGGAGGGGGGGGGGGGGAGGAGATAAGATAATTATAGTTACGAAAGTCCAGAATTAATATCTCATCTTTTGCTTTCAATTTGTCATCGCTTCATGCCGAATGAAAACGGCTATACCGTCTAAGATACCGACGTCGGTCTCACGGATCGTTTGCCAACTTTTTTTGAGGTTCATAAAACCGACATGGTATTATAGATCTCGTGCATTTTCGGTCTCTTGGGCTGTCGGTCTCCCAAGGTGTCCCACATTTGAAGGTTACTTTTTTTTATACACTCTTTCTCCTTGCAAACCAACCCCCATTTATCCCTCTTTCTCCTGCCACAATCTCTCTCCTCTCTCTCTCTCTCCCTCTTTCTCCTGCCACTATATCTCTCCTCTCTCTCCCTCTGTCTCTGTCTCTCTCCCTCTCTCACTCTCTCTCCTCCTCCTCCTCTCTCTCTCTCTCTCTCTCTCTCTCTCTAGCTCTATTTCTCTCTCTCTCTTAGTGTCTCACAAAAGTTCCTTCTCGTTTTTTCATCATTTCATCAATATTTAGATTATAATATCTCCATCACACAGCGATTCAACGGAGAACGGAGCAAGTATTATAGAAGAGGTCATGTCAGACCTGAAAAATAGCTAGGGACATCTCGGTCTCGGGTCTGGACCCAGATACCCCCCCCCCCCCCCCCTCCTCTCCCCTCTCCCCTATTATTTTATCAAATTCCTCCCTTCTCCTCATTTTCTCATCATTTTCATCCATATTCCTATTAATTATGTCTCCATCGCACAGGCAACTCGACGGAGCAAGCATTGGATGAGGTCATGTCAGATCTGAAAGAGAGGGAGATCTCGGTGTGGAGCCTGGACCCCGAATTCCCAGTCCCAGCTGATCGTTCAGAGGATGACCTTAACCCGCCCCGTGACGTCAGAGATGGCCTCAACATTCGAGATGCCCTGGCGTACATCTACACGTCAGGAACAACGGGTGAGTGACGTATAGTAATCAGCATAATGAAACAAACAAGTAAACAAACAATAAACGAATAAACATCTCTTCATGCAGTATCATTTTGATATTGGGGATGCCGTCAACATCCGAGATGCCCTGACGTACATCTACATGACTTTGTCAGGAAAAACAGGTGGATGACGTAGTATAAACACCATAAGCAGCAAACAAACATATACACAAACAAACAGACAGGCAAAATAAGTACACCTTGAGTATCATTTTTATATGAGGGATGCCGTCAACATTCGAGATGATCTGGCGTATACATTTACACTTCGATCAGGGCCAAAAGTCATACAAAAGAAAAACTTACAACAAATAGAAAAAATATTAAAACAAAACAAACAGTCATAGAAAAAGGGGCAAACAAATAAACAAACAAAACTTACACTAACCATCCTCAATAATTAAGTGCATTATTATTTTGATAATTATGAGAGAAACCGTCAGCATTAGAGATTCTCTGGCGTACATTTATAATTATGTACGGATGGGTTGCTTGTATACAAATTCATATCAAATAAATAAACAATAAAATAAATAATATTAGCCATCCTCAATGTTTGTATTATTTTGACATGAGGGATGCCGCCAATGTATCCAAACGTCAGAGGGGAAGGGATGATAGCCGTTTACCAAACGTTAACAAATAACAAACAAACAAACAAACAATAAATCAAATTAAAAAAAGTATATACCGGGCCAGCTACTTTCAATGCTCCATTACAAATTTGAAGATAAATAATTATGTTTACTTGCATATTGCCCATACTGCATGGCCATACACCACTTAACTTTTGTTTTTATTTTCTCGTTCATCATTCAGGTTTACCCAAGGCTTCCCGCTTGTCTCATTACAAGATGTTGGCCGGTGGATTCATGCTAGAGACATTCAAAATGAGTAGTGATGACGTCATGTATATCACCCTGCCTCTTTACCACGTGTCGGCACTGTTCATTGGACTGAGTAACGTCATTAACGCAGGTATGAAACGAATGATCATTCTGTGAGACAAATATTGTTTTAAAATGGTAACACATTTTGCGATTTGTAACAGTTTTTGGTGGAAAAGTGATCATGGGGAATTCATTATGTGTTTGTTTAATACTAACGGTAAAGTCAGTGGCGGATCCAGGGGGGGGGGGGCGGACCCCTCCCCTGGCCTAAAAATGAGTTTAAAAGATGGTAACGTTAATTTTACATTAAAAAAGAGAAGAAGACGGGCCCCCTCCCCTGGCAAAAAAAGGGGAGGGGGTGGGGGTGTTGAGTAAAACAAAAAATGGAGCCCCATACACAATCAAACAAAAAAATAGGGCTCACTACTAAATCGACGATTATTCATTTTAAAATAGTAACAGTCCTTTCATCCGTGGTTTTACAAGTCAATTACCGTTAACATTTCATCGTTTTGATTTTATATCATTTAGGGGCTACATGCGTCTTGAGACGCAAGTTCTCTGCGTCAAATTTTTGGAGTGATTGCCGCCAAAATGACGTCACAATGTTCATGTACATCGGCGAGCTCTTCCGCTATCTAATTGCACAACCAAAGGTTTGTATATTATATCGAGTTCGTTTTCCAATTCAGGATAATTTTGCTTTCCGTTTATGTGAAGTCTACCTTTCGACAATTATTGTTTTGGTATAGGTGCATGTTCATTAAAGTTCTCACTTGTTATTGTTCTTTTATGAAATTAAGTTAGTGAAAACGACGTTTTGCCAAAAGCAAGGAAAACCAAATTAAAGATAGTTTTTAGATGTTTGTAAAGAACATTGATTTTTGATAAATTCTCTGGTAAAGTGAGAAAAGGTTATCAAATTGTCTCTCACGTATTCCCCCCTCTCCAATCGTTCAACAATATTTCTTCTCGGGTCTCTTTCCATTTATCTAAATTTACAATAATCATTTTAATCATCTAATTTTGATTGATGTTATCAGCAATCTCAAAACAATTAAAGGTACATGTCAAGATTCGCCCGGAAAATTTAATATGCTCGTCAAAATATGTAATGTAACTTATATCGCTCTCTGACATAATTATGCAGATACAAGTACATTTTTATCTCTTGTATAATATGATCTTCTTTGATTTGTGTTTTATAGAATGATCTCGATGCTGTCAACAAGGTTCGCTTGGCCGTCGGTAACGGGTTGGGTGCCGACATCTGGAAAGAGGTCTCCGACCGTTTCCGCATCGAGCAAATCGTTGAACTCTACGGAGCAACCGAGGCTAACTTCGGACTCATGAACTTGGACAATACCGTCGGGTCAGTAGGAAGATGGCCCCCAATTCTGCAGGTGAGTAATGGGGGCAATATTCATATTGCATTGGTATTTTTAAATAGATGCGTTTTACGGAACCCATTCGACCAGGCCAAAAGGACGTGGTTGAACAAATTTCAACGAGCCATTGAAGGCACTTCGGAACAAAAAGACTCTGAAGGGTCATTTTTTTTATCAGATAGGGGTATCGCTAGATTAAATCGAATGTGGGTTTAGGAGGGGTGTCGGGAGGGCGGATGACAGACCAACATTTGCCGTCGGGTCTGCCGGAATTAGTCCTCGAATTTTCAAATTCGCCGACTGGAATAAAATGATCGTTTGATTCTGACAACCATGCGCCCACCCATCCTCCTGAATATTTCCATGAAATACTGAACTAAATAAACCACAAATATAGACGCAAATAGACGCAAAGTTGAAGAAAGAGTCATCAAATGGACATGACAATGACTTGTGTAAAAAAAAATGGATTACAGCACAATGATTTGGTTGAAATCAATAATGACCCTATTTGATTTTTATCGAACGTTTATTGTAGGCGGTGTGTAGGATTGAGCTCATCCAGTATGATTATGCAACAACACAACCCATTCGAGACGACAATGGCAGATGCATCCCAGTTACACCAGGTATGTACATCTATAATCCCATTTCAATATTAAATGTGTTCAGATTTTGTTGTCGATTGTCAGGGATATGTGCCCCTTATCTCGGCTGCCATGGTTACATGAAATGATGACGTGGTTGATGATGGTGTTGTTGATGGTGATTCTGCTGCTGCTGCTGCTGCTGATGATGATAGTAGTAATGATGATGATGATGATGATGATGGTGATAATGATGATGATGATGATGGTGTTGGTGGTGGTATTGTTAATGGTGAAGATGATAATAAATGATTATTATTATGGTGATAATGATGATGAAGGCGTTGTTGATGGTGATGATGATAGTAAATAATGATGATTATTATGGTGATAATGATGATGATGGTGGTGTTGATGATGGTGGTGATGATGCTGGTTCCTTGACTAAATTTCGGTTTATATAGAGAGATATAATATCAATCTTGCATCTTTCCAGGTGAAACTGGTCTGCTGGTATGTCCCGTCAATCGTATCTTCCCCCTGGACGGGTACGTAGGATGCAAGTCACTCACGGAGAAGAAACTTATTCGAGACGTGAGGAAAGAAGGCGATGTCTTCTTCAACACCGGTGATCTTCTGGTTCGAGATAAGAACTTCAATCTTTACTTCAAAGATCGGATTGGCGACACTTTTAGGTAGGCAATAAATTTCGAAAGGAGCTGTAGATGTCCTGATTTTCAAAAACTCCACTTTCCTTCGAATCCGATACTTCGATACACCCGTCTTTAGATTTATTTCGGTGGATGTAAAGCTACAGTCCCATATACGTCCCGGACCGTCGATCCGGACCATCCCGGACCCCATCCGAGACAATAGTTTGATCCGAGGTGATCCGTGTAGCCACCGTGCTGGGTCCGGGGTCATCCGTAGTGGCGCCGGGGCGGTCCGTGTTGATCCGTGGCAGTCCGGGAGTGAGTTATTGACCCCGGATCACCCCGACGCCCCTACGGATGATCCCGGACCCAGCACGGTGGCTACACGGATCAGGCACCCCGGATCGTTCCGGGATGATCCGTGTTGGCACCGGGATGGTCCGGTGTCATCCGTGTTGGCACCCGTGTTGGCACCGGGGTGGTCCGGGACGGTCCGTGGCGGCTCCGTGCTGGGTCTGGAATGATCTGTACTGCTGCCGGGGCTATGCCCGGACGGTCCGGGGCGGTCCGTAGTGGTACCGTGTTGGGTCCGGGGAGACGGTCGGCGGTTGCGATTTTTTGAACAAAACATCCCGGACCATCCCGGATCACCCCAGACCATGGTCCGGGATGGTCCGGAGTGGTCCGTGCTCGTCCGTGCTGGTCCGGCTTTATATTAGCCTATCCGATAGGCGTCGGGCTGTACAAGTATACTAATCGCGTTTATGTGGAGAGTGGCATCGGCGCGGGCGTCACTAGTCCACTGCCTGGACTGTTCTCTACATGATCCGTGCGCGCTCACATAATACTAGTAGGGGAAGGTGAATTGGTGGGGAGTACGCATTTCATACACGCGCGCGCATTTGGGAAAGGGCGAAAGATTAAAACGACCATCAGCTGGTCTAGGGCGTCACCCGCGCCGATGTCAGTCTCCATAACGCGATTAGTACACTTGCCATAGCCCGACGCCTATCGGATAGGCTAGCTTTATATGGGACTGGGGCTTAAACTGCTATTTCCCAGATTTTCTTTTTTTAACGAATTATCATTTGGGTGAATAGCTAAACGACATGGTTCAGACTATTAGTTCTGGTGTTTTCAAGTAGATGGACTCGATCGCGTTGATACAAAAATTTAGTCAAACACTTCATTTTGCGAAGTCCTTACTTTATTAGAAAATGTTATGATATAATCATGACTTGTGAAACTACAAAGTGTTTTATGTAAAGAGACCAATATTATTGTGTCCGAGGAATTCATTAGGTTGTTTTTTGTACTATCAAAATAAAAAGAAACACCTATAGAAACACCTATTGGACGAATGTAAACTTATGTTCGATCGCATCTTTTAATAGAAGATACAGCATGTAATGGTAGCAGCCTAATAAATCAGCATTCTACATGTACCGTAATTTGTGTCTGATTTTCTACTCTTAGATGGAAAGGAGAGAATGTAGCTACAACCGAGGTTTCCCAAACCCTGAATGAACTGCCAGAAATACTGGAATCCAGCGTGTATGGAGTTGATGTACCAGGTAGGACACTCACATTATTAGAATAGTCAAATCATGAAATAACGCATGATTAAAACATCGAGTGTCGTTTATTTGAAAGGAGAAACTACATCAATATTTTGTTAAATATATCTCGAAAGGTTTTATTAGTTGCTTTTCAACTCTTTGATAAGCCGCAGGTTGTAGCGTCGTTTGAAATTCAATTATGTTCTGTATATGCTTTTACAATCGACGCTGTGGTGTCGAGAAACTGATCACACTATAAATATGACAGACAAAGAAAGCGGACAAAAATATACAGTTCCTCAGGTAGACAATGGAACATCCCTTCACTGCTATTATGTAAAAATGTGTAGAACAGGTGTCACATGCATATTCTCTTTTTACATAATAGCAGTGAAGGGATGTTCCTTTGTCTACCTGAGGAACTGTATATTTTGTCCGCTTTCTTTGTCTGTCATGTTCATAGTGTCAACTGGGGGTCGTGAAATACACTATCACTTTGGTTCACAGCTGGCCATCTCACGCTCATATATCTCTAGAACATTATCTTAATTTGAGCAGGTTTCTTACGTAGATTTGCAAATGTCTTGTTTCTACTAAATAGTATAAATGTATATCTTTTATAAGTGTTATTGATTTCATTTAATATGGGATGATCTTCCAACTGAATATAGGGGGAGGGGCGTGTCCGTCCTGTTCCTTCATTTGCTGAACATTTATTGATGTTTATCTTAGATATGTATTTTTTTTGGCCTGAACATCATTTCCGATTTCATGTGGGTTTTTGTTTTTCTCTCTTTCTTTATCTCATCCAATGTTACAGGTCACTATGGGAAAGCGGGCATGGCTGCCATATCACTCAACCCCGGATCAGACTTCAGTCCAGCTGTTACATTTAAACACGTCACCTCCCGCCTACCCAACTATGCATGCCCACGGTTCATCCGTATCATGGAACAACTGGAGCACACGGCTACTTTCAAGCAGAAGAAAACCAAACTGGTACAGGAAGGTTTTGACCCAAGAGTGGTGTCCGAACCCATCTTTGTGTGGGACCAAACTCAAGAAACGTATGTCTTGCTAGATAATGAGCTATACGAAAACATTCAAAATGGCAATATGAGATTATGAAAAAGTACTAACGTTAGAGATAACTCTGGTTTAGTTAAACATTAAAGTTGGACTTAGTTGATGAAAATAGGACAGCAACTGTTGAAAATAGTATAGATATATTCCAATCATATTCTCACTTGTAAGAACTATTTAAATATTATTAAATTGTGTTATACATGTATTTAAGTAGAGGAAATGTTTCATTTGATCCTGTTATTATGTGCTGCTTGGCAGACGACTTCTAAGCTGCACATTTTGACTTTGTGATTGCTAATTTGCTATATAAGTATTTATAACCAATAAGCTGCAAAAAAAAACAAGCTGCCTGGCATTCTGCAATATTATTAAATCATTTTTATTTTGCAAACTTATGCAGTTTACCAAATATGTTTTATCCGTGCAAATTTGTCATGATTATATGTTTAAAAAAGCAATATGATGTATTACATAATTTATGTTTTTGTAAATTTCAGAAGGGTAAAAACCTTGTTTTGTGATCATTTTCTGTAAAATCATTTGTTTAAAAATAAGAGTTGTATGCATACTTGCAAGTCTTAGGACTTTTATAGGTGCATTTACAATTTACATCCATGTGAGTACATGTACTTCTGAATGTGAATATATGAAGAGTTATCATATTATCAACAATTAATTTTCATATATTCTATGTAGATGTATAATAAAAAACAATTTTAAAGATGGAATCATGAGGTCATTGTGTTAACCATGTCTGTAATATGATGATAAGGCATTCACTTGATGAGCATCTATGTGCCGCATATTTAAGATTTTGACAAGGGCTAGACCCAACACCATGTACCGGTATTCTAAAAATTGCAATTGCCAAAATGAAAATTTCACATGCAAATGTATATACATGTACTTTTTTGTATGAATTTATTGACAAATTCAATATTCATACATGTACATGCAAATGCAAATACTTGTTGATCATGTTCGGTAATTGGCTGCAATATAAAACAGAATTATGTCACCCTTTTTTCTATCATGTTGTCTCCATATGTATTTATAACTTTTTATTATGAGCCAAATAACCTATTTGTTATATATCTAAATGAAGAATTTATGTAAATCATATATTATTTATTTCATGTTTTATACATCCCTGGTGGAATAAATGTTAATCTATATATTACAAAAATAAACAAGTTTCAAAAGGAGTTTAATACTGCTCTGTTCTAAGACTAAATGGAAAAGAAATGAACAAAGAAAGGAAAAGAGAAGAATGAATGAAAGTAAGGATGAAAGAAACAAAGAGAAAGATGCAACCTCCAAATCCTGTCAAAAGTGTATTTTTTCTAGATCCCCATTTCAGAAGCCAGGGAGATCGAATTTCAGTCATAAAAAGTTTTAAAAACGTAGTAATTTACGCATATATTGTGAACAAATGTTGGTGACTACGCTGCTTTGAGCATGAAGTAAGCCATTTGTTAATTCTTAAGAAAATTGTCAACACATTCTCTTAACCCAGAATATGTAATTGATCACTCTTTATCTTTTCACCCCCTTCTCTATCTCCCTTTCTTCCTATAAATCTCTTTGCTTTCTCTCACGTCTCTGTACATCTTCTATTGATCCTTGCTCTCTCATCTCCTTTTCTGCTCCTGATAATCCCCTCTTCTCTTTCTCTCTACCCCATTTTCCACTCTATTCCCGTCTTTCTCTCTACTTCACTACAAAACACTACACACTCTCCTGTCTCTCCCTTTAAATCTCTTTGCTCTCTCCCATCTCTATACATCTTTGTTAAATCCTTGTTCTCTCATCTGTTTTTTTTCTAATTTCTAATCATTTTGATGATTTTCACAGTATACCACAATACATGTTCAATCTTATCCAATCACTTTTTTTCGCAATGCAATCACATGACCAGAACTCAACCTTATCTGTAACCCAACATTGACATCAATTGCAACTTCTTCCATCAGAGATTTAAAAAACACACACCAAAAAACTCATAGGTTTGTATACTGACACAAAACAAAACACAAATCAATGCATCTTTTGTTACCTATATACACTGTTTATTTTCTTAACAGTGCCAGTGATCGTAATGCTACTGTCTCCTTTCCCAAACATGAGGCTGGTAGGGCTGGCTGTTTAGATGATACCAATCTGTCAAGAAAGCAAAAAAATGGGGGGAAAAGAATGTAAATATTAAATCTCTTTTTGGTCTTTATTGTACCCCAATAAATAAACATTGGTTTACAAGAGCTGAAGCTAGTGAGAATATCGTCAGAAGAAACATATTTCAGATGAAATGACACAGGGCCTATTAATTAGCGTCTAACAAGAGGACTTCATAAAGGTACACTCGTATTTAATGTCAGAAAATATAAATACGCAATTTCAGAACTGGAGATGTCTTTCATTTCAACACAAAAAATATAATTTTGCTGATGACAATTCTGACTATTAAGAGAATAGGTGTAGTATAGGTATTTAAGTGCTTGATACTGTCTTTGAGAAACATTCCAGTTAGTGTTTTACTTCTCTTCTTTCCATTTTTCAAGTTGGTTTCATTTTGGTGCACTTTGTATCCATTTTCCATGGCAACACAGCAATACACCTTGTGAATGTGTTGTGGTATAGTGGTTCATTCACTTGACTCTCAAACCAAAGGTCAAGGGTTTGGTACCAGCCCAGGACTCATATTTAGTGGCAAGACTTGAACCTCTTACACCACTCTACACTCAGGTGTAAATGGGCAAATGGCCGCCAGCTATGGCTCATTTTGGAGGACATTATATGGAGCTGACTTGTATTAGTAGAAGTAGTAGTAGTGATTATTTTACCCGACTGCTAAGAAAGCACAAAGGCTAACAAGCAACCAGAGGACCGACTGATTAAGGTCCTCTCTGAGGAACCTGGTAATGAGAATTAATGCCTTACCAAAGGGCACTAGCGCACCAACTTGGTTTCAACCCGGGTCGCCGGATTACGAGATCACTGCTCTACCAACTGAGCTATCGTGCCTCCTCTATATAAGAAGCCACCATTATCATTACTACCTTGTTTTCAGCCATGTGATTTCTTGTGCAATCACATAGTTCTTTACTATCAACCCTGCCATACATACAATCCCAAATAGTTCAGTTAAAACTCTGGCTCACCTTGTTGGCAACATCCAAGGCATCGTAGTCCGGTGCTAACCTGACGTAGGCCTTTTTCTGTCCATCTGGCCTGATGAGCGTGTTGACCTTGGCCACATCGATGTCGTAGAGCTTCTTGACCGCGGTCTTGACGGCAAACTTGTTTGCCTTGAGGGCAACGATGAAGACAAGGGTGTTGTTCTCCTCGATCTTCTTCATGGCGCTCTCGGTCGTCAGGGGGTACTTGATGGTGCTGAACTGGTCAAGCCTTAGAAATGAATGCGACAATGAAAAAAAGAAGACTGTGGTCAGAACTTCTCTTCAAAAGCATGCAACACATTCACATGGGAAGAAGATGAGCAACAAGCAATTTGCTTGATCCTTTTGTTTGTTTTGAACTTGTTTCAAATAACAAACCGGATTGTACAGTTGACAGTATAAAGTTACATGTTTTTTTTTTATAGGGGCCCTTTTTTGATCTGCTGAAATTTAAGTGAGATTTCTTCACAGTAATTTCCAACTCTTTCTCCAGTTTTCAATGAATTTGCAAAAGGCTCTTGTGGAACTTGCCAGAGCTCAACAGCACTCCCCTGGCACATTATCAATTGGTACGCGACCATGACTATGCATTACTGTGAAGAAATGATGTCATTCTATATTCACCCAAACAGACAGTTACAAACATTACGTTGAAATAACTTTTGGGTCAGGTTGGTTTAATCAGTGTAAGTGGGGTATTGAGCAATTTAAAACAATCAAAGGAAACCTAGCATCCCTAAAACATAATTCCTACTGAGATTGCAATCAAGATATTTAAAGTAATTTTTACCTTGGTCTCTTGGGGATAC
Organism: Strongylocentrotus droebachiensis; assembly: GCA_035222895.1. Taxonomy (NCBI): domain Eukaryota; kingdom Metazoa; phylum Echinodermata; class Echinoidea; order Camarodonta; family Strongylocentrotidae; genus Strongylocentrotus; species Strongylocentrotus droebachiensis. Next base: position 27,112 of record JAVYIG010014811.1, on the reverse strand, counting down.
TCTTCCTTGTGTATTTGGGCACGCGAGCAGCCTTGTAGGTCTTGGGGCGACGGAAGGTCACCTTGGTGTGGATCTTCCTCTTGCGAGTTGCATGAGTTCCACGCAGGGCAGCTTTCTTAGTCTGTGAAGGGGAAAAAAGAAGTTGTTGGAAGATGCACAGTGTAATTCCCATGGAGTGGTGCATTCTAAAACCAAATACAGTCAAACCTGCTTTAGTGACCAACTGACCACCTGTCTACAAAGACCACGTTTCGTTTCCCTTGAAAATGGCTTCTCATTGAAACATGTACTAAAGGAACCACCTGTCTACATAGACAGGTTTAACTGTACTTGCATTAGGTGCATGATGTATAAACTATTTTATTACAATCTCCAGAGTTTTAAAATACAATCCAAACCATGCTTCATATTTATTCAGCAGTATCCCAACCGATGCAAATGAATGCATCTCTCATATGGACCAGCATTGTATTGCATTGTAAAACCCAGCCAACATTCTAATGTTGAGATAGCATGGAAATGAAGCTAATAGTCTTTGCCATAAGCAAAAGAAGTGGTCCCACATGTTCTAATGATACGCTTTCCAGTGACCTCAAATGTTTGTTAGTTTATATTTTGCTGGTCTAAATAGCTCAATAACTCAATGATAAATGATTTACTTTCAGCCAACTTCCCTTCTTAAATCCTTTTTCATCACCATAATTCAATATTACCTGAAATATAAGCTGGACTTACAGACTTGTGACAATAACATTCCTGAAAATGATTCCCATTACCAAGATATTTGGGTGCAGCCATCCCATATATGGTCATTTTCACAGTAAAGGGTGTAACTCTGAAATTTGAACATTTTTATCTCTAGTGATCTCATAAAGCTACAGAATTCAAAGATATTTTGGCATATGAGTAACCTACTTGGGTGCTACCTTGGGTAGCATAGACATCTTCAGGGATTACTTCGTTAAATTTTGGCAGGCACATAAGTACCCTAAATATGACCCTTTTGGTGTACACAAAATACATAGACATTTTTGTAAAGCCCTGCATTTTTTTCAGGAACAGCGAGGATTGTTTTTGTTATGCAGAATGTGAAGTTAGATGTTCAATGAAGAGTGCCAAAGAAGTTTAAACTGTAACGGCTCATCTATTTTTGAGAACAGAGTGTTGTAATTTGTCGTTTCGGAGACTTCATTTTCCGTTAACAATAGTTAACAAACTTCATGTGAAGAGCTCTGGTTTGAAAAGTGCTTTCTATCATTTCTTTTGTTCTTGATATAACACTTGATATCTATACTTCCAACTAATGACTAAATTTGTCTGATCATGTTGCTTGTAAGAAATTTTTTAAAGTTTGACTGAGTCGACCCAATTTTCCGTTAGCTGATTTGAAGCCTCCGAAACAAACTATTCAGACAGCTTGTACAATTATGAATGTAGGAATTTATCCAATCATTATATCAAAATGTAGCATAAGGACCCCTAAATCACTTGTCAAAAAATAGCTGAGATATTCCCCACTGTTAAAGAATAACAGACAATACAAACTTTCCGTTAGCACTTGAAGCCTCCGAAACACTTGAAGCCCCCGAAACAGCAAAAAGATTATTTTTCATTTTTTAAATACCTAGACCGATGTGTTTCATGTTAAATCTGCATGGCAATCATAGGTTAGGATGTGCAGGCTCCCTTGAAGTTGAAAGTAAATAGATATCCAGTTAATTTTTTTCAAAACTTAATAATAACCAAAAAAACTTGTTTCGGAGGCTTCAAACTGTAGTTAACACCATCTTTTTGGCTATTGTGGTTTTATAGATAGGGGATTGTTTACAGTTTTCCTATTGAATGTTTGGTTTTGGTCTATTAAAGGACAGGAATGTGTTAGATGTTATTGGCTTTTTATATTTTTAATGATTTACAAATAGTCAGTATTTCACAAAGAAATTTTACACCAGTACTAGGAGTATTCACCTGTTTCAAACCTTGATAATGTAAGAATCATTCACCAAATAATAAAAAAGTTTATACATATAAATCTTCCAAGCTTTATGAATATTTTAATATATAAAGTATTAAAATGAATCACTACATTTTCCCAAATTATAAGACATCCATACTATTTATCCAATTTGTTTCGGAGGCTTCATTTATTGTTAACAACATGTATCATGGTCTTTGCCAAACCCTTAGGATCAAATGGCATAGGCCATGCCATCCAAAGACCATTTGTAACAGTAGGAAAGAAATTTGGTGGGCAAAGAACCCTCTAGAAATGTTAGGGAAGCAGTGTGTACAACCCCTTTTAAGACAATGGAATAATAATAATAATAATATTTGGTTCTTGTGTAGCACATATTGAACGTCTATGCGCTTCCAAATTTGGAAATTATTACCCCGGCTTTAGCATGGCTTCCATTACGGCGCTTAAGCATTTCAAGGAATTAATTCCTGCCAGGTACCCAATTTACCTCACCTGGGTCGAGTGTGGCAAATAGTGTCTTGCCAAAGGACATTAGTGCCGCGGCAGGACTCGAACTGCGGACCTTGTCCACGACAATAGACCATGAAGATCATGAAGATATTGACAAGGTTACAGCAACATGTGCTAGCAACATCTGATACTAGATAGCATCTCTTCCAGACAGGCATGAACACTACACACAATTCTCTCATTTCCTTACTGTTATCCACAAGAATATAGAGGTAAGAACTGTATATTTTGTCCTTAAATTACTTAATTTGTACCTTTTTTTTAATGGGTCATTGTAATGGAACTGATGTGTGAAAGTTTTTGAAGTTCAGATTTGTCACTAAAAATATAGTAAGGCCTAGTTACGATCTGTATTGTACATTGTACATGTACCTTTATCATACTCAATGTTTGTGGTTTTAAAGGTCGGTGACATCCAAATATAGTTTGATTCCTGTTGATGTGCAGCCTAGAAAAATGCTCCAAATCTCATTCATCTTGTGACATCATCTGTAAATCATTAGTGAGCTAACAAGAGACAGTGGTATGTATAATAGCTTAACCAGAGCTGATGCACCTGTTTACAATAGACCATACAATACCAACATATGAGTTGCTATGTCAGAAGTGGTGTAGCATCACCAGGAAAAGAAAGGTAACGTGGAGGTATTTGTGAGCATGTGCTGAGCTGGAGAAAGTTACATAACAATTTCTCTTGTTAGCTCACTAATGATTAACAGATAGATGAATGAAATCTGGAGCATTTTTTTAGGGTGGAGCTTAGCAGGTCTGAGAAAATTATTGTTAAATATTTAAAAATCTATGAAATATATTTATAACAAATTATGAGTTGTATGCAGCCCTGCACATAAACATGAATCAACTTATATTTGGATGTCACCTGACCTTTAAGGTTTGCCTCAGTACCAAATGTTTAAATTAGACTCCTGATATACATGTGTGTACATAAACAGGTCTATGGCTATGCACAATGGTAAACCAGTAATAAGGAATGAAATCCTTGTACAAATTACAATTTTGAACAGGTTATTCCTGCAAATCCATGGTAAAAACAGATAAAAACAAGTCTGTCATTAATTAGTACTTAAAGGTTTGTGTAATGTACACATTAAGCATCCTTAGTGATGGTGCCCGTATAGACTACTAAACTAATTCTTAAACAACACATGGATAAATAATAATTATAATGTAATGCACAAACAAAATGATTGTTTTTTAGTGTCCAAGCTCAGATATATGTATTAACATTGTTCTGTGCAGTACAAACTGCTAATTTCCTATTTTCTTCTCCAATTGCAGGATCAATGTGAGCGATTATGTGGCCATATATTTTGATGCACCTTCATCTAGCAGCAGGACTACAAATGGGGTGGTTTTCATGGCTCTCGTAAGTATTACCCATGTTAGATCTTGGATTATTACAAAAACATTTAACAGGATCAACTTTCTTTATTTGAGAAATACATACACATTGAGGTCTTTCTAAAATATATATGAGCAGATGTTGTGGTACTGAACAAAGTTAACAGGGTGAATGAAATCAAATAAGGGACTGTGAGATATTTCAAGAAAATGAAATGGATTCTGAAAGCTGTTTTTCTGTGTTTTAATGAAAGTTTGTATTTGCTATATATTCTTATTTTGCTACTAGGTAAAAGCTGTGATTGATGACAACGTCAAAGTCAAATTCATGCGCCGGAACAGCAATGGTCTGTATGAATTTACAGAGGACTGTGAAGCTCATCGGCCTAAAAAAATGTAATACAGAAGATGACTCTACCAACCAGGACCCCTACCCCAGCCGGCAGAGCTTACCTTTAAATTTTTTAAGAAGGAGAACTGGACATGTTGGCAGATAAATTTCTTTGAAATAAGAAGTAGAACACAAATGTGTTCCAGGACAAAAACCTGTAAATACTTACTATGCTATTGGTTTCAAAGATATGAATGTCAGTGTAAATGTTATAACACATAACAAACAAGTTTGTGGAAGCCACTGTGCGGAAATTTAATTCTTTGCACTAAGAATAAATGACCAAGACGCAAGTGAAGGGTAATGATACATTGCTTTGAATTAACATAAATGGTTTCTATGTGAACAATTATTTTAAGTACTTTACTTTCAGTTCAACATTTTATTGAATCTTCAAAAGTAAGGTTAAATTTTGCTTTGTATATTGCCTTTGTAGTTGACAATATAGTGTGTTAACATGTTTGAAGCCTCCGAAACACTACTTTGAACTGATCCTATACATGTATATGTTTCCTGAATGTTTCAACTTTGATATGAGAAAAGTGATTTCCTTGGAAATTACATACTTGACAATATATTTCCCTGAGTATCAGCACAGATTTTAAATCCTCATGGATGCTATTAAGTGACTTTGCAATGTTTGCGTACTGAATAAAAAACTCATCGTATTATTAAAGATAATTTGTAACATACATGTACCGTACTTTATATTAACAAGTATTTTTACTCTGTAAACAAATGTTTTGGGTCTTATATTAGTAATTTAACATATCATTAACAGTTTAAGTTGAATTTTTCTTAATATGTTACCTAACTAATGGACAACATTTTATGTTAACATGATTGAAGCCTCCGAAACAGGCATTTTGTTAACCTGAAGCCTCCGAAACACACACATGAGAAATTTTCAACTTCCTCATTTAAAATGCGATTTCTTTGGAATTTGCATGGTAGTTAGCCTTCAATGAATGGTATTTGTATAATAATTTGTATCTTGCTCCCCCTCTTGGAAGATAGGTAAATTTGAAAAATTAAATGTCAAAGTCATATTTTATCTTGAATTTGACAAACGCATTGAATTTTTTTAAAGACCAAATAAGTTTGACCAAAAAAGCTTTATAAGCCTTTAAGTACATTAGAATAGCAAATGAAAAATTGCAATTTAATTATGTTTGGAGAACAAATGTTGTCATTTAAGTTGATAGAATTAAAATGTTGTTTTTGTTCAAATTTATCATATTTGTCACAGTTGTTCATTATTTTTCCAGGTTTCTCATGTAGTTTAAGCTCCAGAACCAAAAAAAATCCATAGTTTAGACACTTATAGTACTAATTTTAGTAGAAATGATTATGAAAACAAATTTTGAAATTTTGACCCTGTTTGAGAAAAGTTACACCCTTTACTGTGAAAATGACCATATGCAATTTTCCCCCCAATTTTTTATTCTATTCAATCATTCTTGAACAAGAACAAATCAATAGATTTAAACAAAGTACATGTTGTGACAAGTCAGTAAAACAAACATGGTTACATCAGTTACACATGTCTCCATTTATCAAGTTATATAACAAATTTATTGCGTTTGATAGAAAAAACCTGCTCAACAGTATGAAATCTATTTTGCTTTGAGTTTGACACATTTAGAATATAAACTACATGATTGCTTACCTTGAGAGCATCTTGCTTGGCCTTGGCCTTGGCTTTGGCCTCTGCACGGGCCTCGACCTTGGCAGCAGATTCTCGCACGGCTGGGCCCTTCTTGCCAGCCCTTCGCTGAGCTGCAAGTCAAAGAAATCAAAACAAGCCATGTTAATTTTTTGATTTCATCTTATATGTAAAACAAGAAGGTGCATCAGTTCACTTTAGTACATGAAGGAAAAATCATGAAGAATATACAGTAAATTACATTGATGCAACAACTGTAGTTATTTCCATACTTCCTTGAAATACAAAAAGCCCTTCTACTTTCGTAAATATATTTTGTCTTCCTACTTTGTAATTGCAGCATGACATGCATTCTTAAACTAAAGCCCTTCTACTTTCGTAAATATCTTTTGGTCTTCCTTCTTTGTAGACCTAATTGCAGCATGACATTCTTAAACAAGAGGTTTACAAATACTTGCACAGGATCAAGGCACATTGAGAACTCCTTTCAAATTTTCTACCTCGTAAAATTTACTTTCCTAAAAATAAAATTGCCTTTTATAGATATCTAAAATCTAGTCTATGTTTTATCGTTTTTAGCTGTGCCACATTTAGATCTAGATCTACCTAGACTATAAATTTCTTAAGGGAAATTTTTTTTCAAGAAATGTTCTGACGCACACAAGGCAATTACATAGACATTGACACCATCCCTCTCTAACTCGTTCTCTGTGTCTAACAAACTTTACATAGCCCAATTGGTTGTTTTGCCTCACTCTTCCTTCCTTTTGATTTTGAAGAAGAGACCATTTCCAGACTTCTTTTGAGTTTTGTTTGAAACTTCCCGATATAGATCTATCTCAAAATCAAATAGATCTACCCCAACTAGGAAAGGAACCTATTACTAATTTTCTAGGACATTTTGTTCGAGTATGAGAAACCAAAGATCGAATATCACATTTCCTAATATTTGCAAAATCTCCGCGAACTTAGGTCACCCTGTCCCCTTCAGCTCATGTGCATGCACACTACTGAACACACGTTTTACGTGCACATGTACCGCGATACCGAGCACCCAAGATCACGCACACACTCACGACTTCAACTAATTGCATATAAAGGGTAATTTTACACAGAAGGCGTCATTTTCATGAATAAAAACAAGACTTATCAAAAGCTCAAACAGTTTAAATTTAGTTTGATTTCTGTGGCTTTCGGTAAAAATCTTTATTTTATACATTTATTATCATGGAAATTCATCGATAAATACCGTCGGTTCTCGACTTAGGAGCCATGTTGAACGAAAAAGGACGAACCAATTTGAAGATTGAGTAGCATCAGAAAAATAAAAACAAATGTAATACTTTTCTGTTGTAAAACATCATTCAGTAAATTCAGTATATTCGAACTATTGGATTATTTTTTTACAGAAAATGTTCATTCTGCTTTTTAATTTTTTCCCAGCTCATTCTTTGAATTAAAAAAAAAATCATCTTCATAGCTTGCAGTCTGTGAGCATGCATGTAATAATCTGCGCCATAGTATCAGCGCACGCTGGTTATCTTCATTGACTTGTATGTGACATAGATTGGGGATGCTTCCTGTATGATGTCGCCGCTATCTATTATCCGCCATGTTAGCTCCCCCAAATGAGATTTTACACACAGTGGAACATAAGAAAATATACTAATAAATTTATTTCAAAAAATATATATATAAAATAAAAATGGTGGTAAGAGCTGAAAGAGAATCTTTTCACATGAAAAATGATACCAATTAGAGAATTAACAAATTTATAGAGAAGTCGTTTTAATAATAATAATAATAATAATAAAAACGTTACTTATAAAGCGCTTACCACCGAAGTCTCTAAGCGCTATACACACAAAATAGACTGATATACAATTACATCTTATACAAAACTAAAAATGCAAATAAACCTACAAATTACAATACATATGGAATACACATCAAAGGGAACAGAGTTAATCAATCATCAAACGCAATTTTGAATAAATGTGTCTTGAGACTAGTTTTGAATAGGTTAACGGTTTGACAGTTTTTTACATTTAAAGGTAATCTGTTCCAAAGTTCAGCAGAAGCTTTGCGAAAGGAACGATTACCATAAGTCATTATTATTTGTTAGTCACGGTTTAACAGTCATAACACACCGGGCTTTAAACAAATGTGTGTGGAATTTTATGTATGTGTTCAATCGAACGTATTACAATTTGCCAAACCTCAAGCACTCATTTCTGAAACTACACTCTGATACGCTATTTTCTGCAAGGAGCACTGCCATATTAAAAACGAATGAAATTGTTTCACATAAATGCATCTAGAAAATACTCAACCAAATCTTTGCAATTCATTTTGGGGGTTTCATTTTTCTTCTAAAAACTTTTTCTTAGCCACTGATATACCGGTGAAATTTGCCCCGCATCGTTGGCAGTAGCCTATGTCAAAGTTATAGAAAATGCATCTAGAAAATACTCAACCAAATTATCTTTGCAATTTTTTGGGGGTTTCATTTTTCTTCTAAAAACTTTTTCTTAGCCACTGATATACCGGTGAAATTTGCCCCGCATCGTTGGGTGGGGGGGGGGGGGGAGGGGGGGAGGGGGGGGGGGGAGGGGGGAGGGGGGCACCGTGTAACTTCAACGTGCAAATTAATGCATGGTGGTAATTAGTGATGAAGATAATGATGATTGATATTGTTTCATTTTTATCATTATTATTATTACTGTGATGATCATATGGCTTATTATTAGCCTTGTATTTCTATTTTGGCCTGACTGCACGCCCATTCCTCCACAATTTTCGTTTTATTGGGCATATATTAAACAGCAAGTAAACGTCGAATGTATCTGGAAAATTGTTTAAGCCTGTTAGTCTTTTGAGTAGTAAACAGTGGTATAATATGATTAGTTTTGAACAAATTAAAATAAATAAATGTTGTTTGTATTGGGAAGATAATGCAGAAGGACGTTGAATGGTCCTCTGTTTTTAATATGAATTTGATTGGGATAAAAGATTTTCGTCTACGTGAATTTAATTTCAAGCTTTTATATAATATGTTACTAGTTCGTAACAATCTGTTCAAGTGGGGTCTCTCATACGATGACCTTTGTTTAAAATGCAAAAAGACTGAAGATGTGCTTCATGCTTTCATTTCATGTAAGGCAAATGAAACCTTCTTTAAATATTTAAAGGACTTAGTTTTACGTGCTTTCAATCTTAGAATAGAGATAGATATTGTTTTATTACTCAAAATGAATTCGCAAACCGAAATCGATTTGATAATGACTATTGCTTTTTGGTCGATTTATAAAATGATTATTTTTCGTAATAAGTATGGGTATGATAATAGAGATTTTAATTTGATTTACTTATTTAAGAGAGAAATGACTAACAGAATAGAAATAAACGAACATTTGAAAGTACAAAATATGAAATTTCCTGCGAACTTGCTTAGTTATATTTGAACAAATAACTTGTGTATTATTGATGTTCCATTGATTTGCTTGTAAGCAAAATTATGTTACTGTTTGAATATTGAATAAACACCTCTAAGAGGCAAACTGAGAAAAAAAAAGTAAACGTCGAATAAGATTTCAAGAGATGATTCGCTCTAGATCAGATCATGGACCTATACTTTGTAGTAGCCTACACTGTAAAAAAAAATTTGTTCATTGGTAATTTTTACGTATTTTTTCCATGTAGAATTCACTTGAAAACATTAGTATTGCCACTTACGCACTAAATTTAAGTCTTGCTAACTCAAACTTTCAACATACGTGGAATATTTAAGTAAAATCAAATACATAAGAACAATTTAAGTAATTTCAGCTTGTATTAATTTAGTAATTTTAACTCAAAATCAGATATTATACGTTTTACTCAAACAATTTATGTTGATTATTCTTATCTTTTTAAAGTAAGGACCGATGCAGTGCGTAATAGAAATATTTACATAATTTATGAATATTCATTAAGACCAAATTAAACTCTTTTTTAAATAAAACAATTCTTTTTTGTGGTTGAATGAAAATTGAAGGACTTTAAAACATTTACTAATTCATTTAACATGGCTAAGCAAAGACAAGACAATTTTTAATTGTTACCCAGTTCAAAACAAATCAAAACTTGATATTTCAGGAAATTGTCAACCAATTTTCCTTTTAAAATGCTACGATCAAGTATATATAAAATTTGGAGCCTTTCAATATGTGTCGAATTGAAGCGTATGTAATAGTTTGTGAGTGGTGGTAGATATTATATATATTACGGTTAAATCTTAAATAGAAGTAGTGTTAGTGATTAGTGATTAATCTTAAATAGAAGTAGTGAATGATTAGTGGATGTTACTTGTTAGATTAGATTGGTACCAAATCGTGCAATATGTAATCCTATCATAGCTTTTTTTAATTATCTAAAATGATTACAATACTTAAATTATTTACGTTAATGTAACTCGATTTAACTGAGTACAAATTTATTCAGCAAAATAAGTAAATTCTACTTAAGATGCCGTAGGTAATATTTACTTAATAAAAATAAGGCAATTCTTTTCCTCAATTTTATTGAGTTATTTCGACTATTATTTTTTTACAGTGTATGTAAGGAGATTCGACAAAATATTATCATGATATACTTCTGATTAAGACGGAAATACTCGGTAGATACAACAATAGAATGTGTTCCTGATATGCCAATAGAACGGAGGAAAGAAAAATAGAATGACAAAACATTACTCCCTCTCTCATTATGTTTAGCTTTTTCTTTGAAAGGTAAAGACCAGTATTGGCAACGCCCCAATTTCAAAAAATGAAATGGAAGCTCTCATTACCAATCATGTGAAAGAATATGTTTTGACTAATACATGATGATAAAAAATTTGCCGGGAAACCGCCTACTAATTCATATATTTGGTAAATTTAATTCTCTCATGGTCTGGTGAGAGAGATAGGGTAGTCCCATATACATCTTTCTGTGTATAGTGCTTGTAACTTTACGAAGAATGGGCCAAATTTCTTATCATTTTGATGATTCCAGAACCTTGCAGATGCTAGATGCTAGATGATCAACCTTTTCTGATCGATTCCACAACGTTTCTTTCACAATGCAATCGCATGACCATTACTGGTCTTTACCTTTTGGATCCGCGCCTGCCTAAACCTATATATAGGAGATTCGGCAAAATATATCCTTTACCATATCATATATGATTCAAACGGAAATACTCAGTAGATTAATACAACGATATAGAATGTTCGCGGAAGAGGTTTACGGTACACCATGTGTAAAGTCCTCGAGGGACTGAGGAAAGTAGATAGAAAATAGAAGATAGAGTAGATAGAAAATAGCTGCACCGTGGATTGAGTTGGAGAGTTGAGTAGGCGAGTAGTTGCAGAGCAGGAGCAGGAGAGTAGACTCGACGTTTCGGACAGGTTGACTGTCCGTCTTCAGGAGACTCCTGCTCCTGCTCTGCAACTCTACTCGCCTACTCAACTCTCCAACTCAATCCAGTCTTCTACTCAAACCTCTCATCCTGCCTACAACTTTCTGGCTTACAGTCCTTTGCAGGACTATACTCACTTCCGAAAGATACTCTTCCTTCCAACCTCCACTTTCTCGCCTTTCCATCTCACTTCTATTTTCTATCTACTTTCCTCAGTCCCTCGAGGACTTTACACATGGTGTACCGTAAACCTCTTCCGCGATTATTCATACCACCATGCAAACCTTCAAACATCATCTGATATAGAATGTGTTCTTGATTTGTCCAATAGAACGGAGGAAAAGAAAAGAGGGACAAAACATTGCTCCCGGGCCCCCTCTTTCTCTCTCTCTCTAGCCTTCCTTCTTTGCTGCCTCGCTCACGGATTGTGTATCCTTTATTAACATTGTTTGCGGGCTATATAGTTTGGGATCATAATCATTTGTCAATACCAATACAACAATTTTAACCGCTGATGGTGTTTATGATGTTATGTTTGTAAAACACGATCTTTAGGTTTTTCACTATCCTGATGTAGATTTGGTTTGACCATAATTCCGCCCCCCTCCCCCCCTCCCCCCTCCCCCTCCCCCCTCCCCCTCCCCCTCCCCCTCCCCCTCTCCCCTTCCCCTCTCCCCTCCCCCTCCCCCTCCCCCCTCCCCCCCTCCCCCCTCCCCCCTCCCCTCCCCCCCTAAGCTCAACAAACGTATGTATAACAGATACAACATGTGATGTAAATTGACAAGGCACAGCTGTGGCTTAATGATTTGATTAATATTAAAAAAGGAAAAAAATAAATAAATAAAAAGAAATGTGTGTGTTGTGGGTGGGGAGTGGAGGGCCTCAGGTGGAGCCTTCAACTTTAGGTGACATCACAGAAGAACATGCCCTTCCACAGCGCAGAGCCTTTTATCTAGGGGCGTATAGATCAGTGGTTATCTTCCCTGCAACCGGTATCATGCATTGGCATCACTGATCTCTACCCAATTATTAGAGATCAGTGATTGGCATGGGATACATAGCGCTGATACGTGTGCGCTCTGTATTAGATCTATCCACTACACTGGTAGTTTCTATCTAGTGAGCTCCATCGAACTCAAACCTGGTTTGAGTTCGTTGGTGAGCTCCCACTCGCGCAGGTAGAGAGCTGCTTACGTACCCCACCCCCGATGGTTCTCCGATCCTCACACGACGACGGACTATTCTTCGCTCTTCGCGACGGGCAGAACTGACTTCATACCGTACCACCGGCCACCTGCACCACCACCACCAGTTGGTCTCTCCTACTCCTAGGCAACGTATACGATGTCACTACACCATAATCTTGATCTAACTTAGACTAGAGTAGAGAAGGCTGCACCTGCAACTGAGAATTAAACGCTCATCATCTGTTGAATGCTGGACTAGACTGTCCACAATTTTTTCCAACGAAAACCAGTGCCAGGCCAGGCCAGGCAATAGACTAAATAATAGCAGGCGATGACCGATGTCAAGTGCAGTGCAGTGGTGATTGAATGAACTTCTTCTGAGTTTTGTCAACATGGTCAATGTCAATGAATGAAGCTGATTGAAGACTAAAGTAAACTCTCTTTTATAGAATTAGAAAGTTGGACCTAATACTGATGTTTATCAAACCTAGTTAGAAGTTGCATCCGATTCCAAAATGAGGATTAGCCAAGTTGCAAGAGATCGAAATTTGATAAAATTTCCGCAGGTCAGTAGAATTCTTCTTGGAATTCATTTCTCTATTCTATAGATCTATAGATCTAACTCTAGATCTGCATCTTAATTCTTATTCTAACTTTGTTACAACTCGAACTCTTCTTCTTTCATTCATGTTTTTTTAGGACAGACAAAAATTAACTTAATTAAATTAAATTAAGGGTTATCATTACTCTCTCTCTCTCCCAACTCCACAAGAGTCGTGTGTCGGTCTCTGACCTGAGCTGAGCGTGAAGTTCTGACAACAGACATAATTAGTTAATTACAATGTATATCATTCAGAGACTCCGACTCTGAGCTGTCTCAATTTAAAAGTTAGTGTTTTCTTATTTAGTCTGTGCCAGATGTTGGCTTGCATCGCTTGCTTCTTGTACTACTATTTTGTGTAGGTCGATATGTTTTTCTATTGTCTTTAATGTCGATTGACATTGACTCATTGAGTGTAATTCAAGCCTTCAAGGTAAACAAATTTAATGGCTGCTGCCAGTATTTTTTTAATCATCACTTCCCCTTTCCTATATATTTTTAACCTTTCAAATATAAACACTTTGTTTACAGGCCTGCCACTAGAATTGGGATTTTGACGATTGGGATCATGGTGGTGGTGATGGTGATGGTGGTGATGATGATGATGGTATATAACGATGATGATGATGATGGTGATGATAAAAAAGAAACAAGGAAAAGAAGCAGAAGAAAAAAAGAAGATGAAGGAGAAAGAGAAGGAGAAGATGAAGATGAAGATGGAGGAGGAGGAGGAGGAGACAGAGGAGAAGGAGGAAGAAGAAGATGGAAGAAGAAGACGAAGGAGAAGGAGAATGAGAAGGAAAAGGAGGAGAAAAGGAAGGAGGAGAAATCAGATTAGTCTTGGCTAATTGGCTTAGTTATAACCTTATTTACTGTTTACCTCATGTCTTATCTTTCTCACTTGCAGCCTTATAAAGAAGAAACACCCTACAAAGAGAGAGATTTTGAGCCGAAAGTTAGAGATGCTTGTCTTGCCAATAAGACTGGAACAGTAGGGTAAGTAACTACGGAGATTGAATAGGATTTTGTGTTTCTTGTCCAGATATAAAGTATGAAGAGAACAAATACTAATTACATGTAGTTATTTACAACTGATGTTTGATATTTGTTCTACAGTATGTTATGCCAATGGGGTCCATAAAGTTATTTCAAGATTTCAACTCAAAACTTAGAAAATAGAGATCACTATCTGACAACAACAAAAAATGACAAGAGGAAGTGACCCTTATAAGTGGCCAACCTACAATGTACATGTACAATAAGACATGTACTGTACAGTACTGTAATAATATTTAGAATTTCATAACATGACAAGCCCTACTTTATTTGAACTGTGGTTATTTGGGATATGAAATTTCAGCGGAATTCCTGGAGAAATAAATCATATATGATGTTTACTGGTCACCCAAGGCTTTAGGGCCTATTCAGGGTCATGACCATTGACCCTGTGGATAAAAGTAGGTCATGATAATCATAAGACCTGTATGTTTACAGTTTATGCATTCCAGTGTATCATTATTATATCTTCTTATTCTTATAATCTTATTAAACAAAATCGAGTGAAGTTTAGAATAGATATTCATGTACAGTACGTATTATAGATAAGAACTGTCATTCAGAGTAGTTCAAATGTTTTTAAAATGTTGATATATTTGTGAATTCATCAAATTTGTTTGTCAGTGAACACCTGTTCAAAAGTATTTTGTTATTTACTTTGAACACCAACAAACCTTGAGACTATGTACCTTGGCTACAGTGTACATGTAGGTGGCTTTGCCTAATATTCATTTCTATTTAAAGATAAACTTTAGTACTGGTAATGCAATTGCATTGTGAAAGAAAAGGTGTGGAAAGGATCAGAAACAGTTGATCATGTAGCATGTAAGTATTGGTGTGCACTGCAAGGTTCTGGAGTCATCAAAATCATAATAAATTTGACCGAGTCTTGGTAAAGTAACAAGCACTCACATAGAAAGCTATATATGGGACACCACACATGGTATCGGGGCTAGTACTACCTTCATTTCTTTGTCTTTCTGTGCTCATTACTCAGCCAGTATACATTTTCTTCCAAAATTGTTTGGCACATGTCATTTATCTGTAATCTTGAACATTCAGTGTAAGTTTTGTTTGATTCTGTGAGAATTTTTTTTTTTTTTTTTTACCAGTACTGGAGTTTATCTTTAATGCTTGCAATTGTAAACTGGTTTTCAAGTAAATTGCTGTTGATTTAAGTCACCAATTTGGATAACGATTCAAAGTGATTGATTTGAAAGCATGAATTGCAACTATTGATACTGAATTGGAATTACAATCTGACGAAAAAAGTAGCCAAAATTGTATGTCAACATGTTACAAACAATTGCACCTTTACAGTATATTGTGCACGGTGAATCAGTGATGATGGTGAGATTCTTCTAAGAAATATGAAATTCACAATGTACTGAGGAAAATAAAGATCACAGTGGACTTCAAATCTGTGAAAGAAAAGAAGGTGAAATTTGAAGAAGATGAGCATGCCTTGATAGAATCCCTGTGCTGAAAATCTCATTCAAGATCAACAGGTCATCTACAGGGTTCATAGGGGTGATTTGAGGGAGTGTTTTATTTCTGCGGGGGTGGGGGGGGGGGGGGATCTTCAATTTAAAATGAAAGGAGAGCAGTTCAATGACTGTAACTTACCTGTATGGAAAGACAACATACGTACATGGACCCGTATGTTTTTGTTGTCCTTAAATTTCCTGCCTTGAATTATGTTTTTCATTGAAAACCTGAGAACACCTGTTTACATGTAACTGTTATACAATGTACATGTACAACTTTTCTATTCTCCCTGGAATTATCCTTGTATACAGATTTCACTGTAGACCCATTCACACAGCCCCAAAACCAAATTTTGAAATTTAACATTTTCACTTTAATATGATTTGGCATTTTTTACATAAAATGTATCTTGATGTCTGTGTGGCTTTTTGCTGCTGAACCATACAGGCCCACTGTGTGTACCGGCATTGGTGTCCTTTCCCCCTTTGAAGATTTGACTGAAGTCTGTACTGTATGGTGAAAATAAGGGACAAACCATGAGGAAAGAGTTAAACATTCCATGATGTTTAGTATTATTGGTGTCCTTTTCCCTTCGGAAGATTTGACTGATGTCTGTATTGTATGGTGAAAATAAGGGACAAACCATGAGGAAAGAGTAAACATTCCATGATGTTTATTGTTTGATGTCAAAGGAATGTGGC
This sequence comes from Strongylocentrotus droebachiensis, assembly GCA_035222895.1. Lineage (NCBI taxonomy): Eukaryota > Metazoa > Echinodermata > Echinoidea > Camarodonta > Strongylocentrotidae > Strongylocentrotus > Strongylocentrotus droebachiensis. The sequence continues at coordinate 10,732 of JAVYIG010014811.1, read as the reverse complement.
GATGATCCATTATATTTTCAAATACTGTACAGTCTGAATTCAAGTTTGAGTCATATTTAGTGGTTATTAATAGCTCTCCATTTCTGAAAAAACAGTTCATGTATTAACACATTGCTTTTTCATTGATCGGGTTGGCTTCTAAGTTCCAACACCATAAGGAAATGAAAGCATTTATATTTTGTTATTTTGAAAGTTCATAATTGCTTCTAATCATATAATGTACTATAGAAAAAATGTACTCATGAATTTTGAATTGTTGAATTATTCATTGCATTTTATTACCGAATAGAAATACATTGTACATATTTAACATATTTTCCCGGGCTTGATAATAACATACCTATAAAGACACATACATGTACACTGTACATGTATATGTACAGTGTCGGTACCCAACAATCTAGGTAGTACATGTCCATTAGGTATGGCCTACAGACTTTCTGAATTTAAACAAATGTTTAACATACCATAGGACTTCGGTATGCAGATCCTAAAATATGCAATCCAGATCCCCTTACATGTATGAAATATTAATGTGGAGCCTTATCTTCTCTCATTTAAAAACAAGATATGATTCTGAGTAGTGTGCAATGCTTTCTTTGAAGTGCCATACAATAGGCGTAAATTTGAAAATATTTAATCAAGTCTGTTTATTTATCCGTGTCACCATTTTATCATAACCTGAAGATTTTTTTTTGTTTGAGGCCGCACTCCTAGTCAAACATCGCTTACATGTATGATTGCTGTCTCCTGCACTTTTTCAACAGATAGTTTGGATAATATTTCAAATTTATAATAATATATTATAGAAATATTAAGTTTTGTTATATGCAAAAAAAAACATTTTGACATTAAGTTATTATTGTTTGTACATTGTATATTAAAATTGTAATACATATCATATTTTCTTTGTTATTCAGTTATTATATTTGGAAAAATACAGAAAAATGCAGAAAAAAAAAATTACTTATTATTTTTGTCTCCAGACTTCAGGTGTCCAAGGTTATAGTTGTTGGAGATGTGTCGGTCGGCAAGACATGCCTGGTCAACCGATTTTGCCACGAGGTTTTCGATCGTGACTACAAGGCCACCATAGGAGTGGACTTTGAGGTAGAGAGATTTGATGTTCTAGGGATACCATTCAACCTTCAGCTGTAAGTCCTCTCAAATTTTATTGGTCTGTATTATTTTAACACTTTTAGTTGCTTTCTTTGACTTTCTGCACAGTTGTCTGTTGGCTGTACATGCATTTTTGCACAAAACAATAGGCACCATGTGAGCTAAGGATTGCTTTGTGCAACCATGGTCCATGGTGCAACATTGCGCAATGGCTTCGCAAAATTACCCATTTCTGGGCCTCGTTTTTATAAAGAGTTGGTATCAATCGCAACTAGTATGTACATATTAGAGATAGGAGATTGCAAACTTGCAACCCTTTAAAGCCCGTCTGTACTAGTTTGGCCAAGGGGATTAGACCACCCAGGGAGATCACTGACAGGTGGCTACATGTATCTCGTCAACTCTGCTCTCAATTAAAGATGAAAGAATATTTATTGATAAGGTATGAAAATTAGATTCTGGTCATAATATACTACATGTATTTTGTTTTAATATTCATTGTTTATTTGTATATAAAAAGGAAATTATTTTGATAGATTGAGGAGCTCGCGCAGTGCACTCTTCACTTTGCACAGCACTCTCTTCACCCGCTCTTTCTTCCTGTCTCCTCTCCTTCTTTTGTAAGGCCGGTATCATTTCAAGCTCTGCTTACGATATCGGTCTTCTGCATTCTCCCCCTTTTCTTTCTTTTCAAATACGATTAATTGTACTATTGATTATTTATATTTATTTATTTATATGAATTACTACTTGTATTACTTATCATTATATTGCTAAAATGTATTCATTGTTATTTTTGTTATTGTTTATGGAAAATGCAGAAATAAAAAACTTGAAACTGAAACTGAAATTAACAAAAGAAAAGAGGATCATGGGGACCAACAGACACCGCTAAGAGGGAACAAGTAGCTACAGTACATGTACAAGTAGTACAGTGGGGCTTTAAACACTGGTATGTTTATTGATCTTGGACAGGAAACAGTTCTATCCCATGATAAATACAATGTGGCACAGAGAGATTATTTTATGTGGCATGTAAGCAGTTAATGCAGTTAAACCTGTCTCAGGGTCTAAAAACATGTTTAACAAAAGGAAAACTTAGACCTCAAGCCTACTTCCTTTGGCTTCAACTTGTTTTTGAAATTTTATTAGCATACAGGCCTCATTGTTTTTTATTGCTCACAAGTCGCAACACTATAGACCATTTTTGTAATGTAATCAAATTTGATGCATAAATATTTGTTAAGTGCCATGTTACAAATTATGTCATTCACCTGTTACAAATGATTGTATTTCGATAGTCAGAACGCGAATTGCGTACATCAATTGTTGCTAGGTGGAACAAACATTGGGGTTGTCCTACCTGACTATTGAAATACAATTCTTTGAATTCATAACAGGTGCATGAAAACATTTGCAATGAGGCATTTAATAAAGATTTGTGCATTAGATTTGATTAAATTACCACACAAAAAAAGGCCTATTGCTCATCGTTGATGAGTAGTATGTCAATTCTATACAAGTTTCATTCAGTTCAAGGTAACTACACTGTTTAAATTAGTCATATATACGGTAGTGCAAATTTGATACTTTCACTACCAGTAAAAAAAAAATTGAATGGTTTTCTGTCATCGGTTTGTAGAACTTAGAACAGAGATGAAAATATAACTGAGAAAATATGTTTTTTTATGTTATTTTTTATTTCAATTATATATTTCATGAGTGCAAAGCTCATACAGTGCATTTCATCTACCCGGGTAGGGGTAAGCATCAGAAGTTGACGAAACCTGGCTTAAAATTTGGTTTTAGTTGGCAATCACAGTTGTCAATACCTTATTCATTTAAAACAAATGTGAAGTGGGTTTTTGTTGTTGTGTGTTTTCCTTTTTTTTTTTTTTTTTTGTTGTTGTTGATCAGACTACTCTGAAAGCACTCTGTGAGAGTGAAACAAGGCTCTAAGATGATTTTCCTCCTACGAACTTTACATAGATCTACTTCCCTTTTAAACAAATTTAAACTTATGAGGTAATGACAAAAGTTATGTTAAACCATTAACAGGCTTTTCAGTTGTAACATTTAGATATTTTCCAGTTTCCTTAAATTGGTACCTTGTAGAATTCCCCATTTCCCTGTTTTCTAGTCATGATTTTGTCAGTGTGTTGTTAGCAATATCCTGAATGAAAGAAAAGTCTAATATTAAAGAGGAAGTCCTTACAATTATTATTCCGTGTGGAAAAATGCTCTGTAAACATTTGAACTTTGAAGGTCAATGTTTAAGTTGACAAATATCCCACATAGCAAGTATTGTCGTACATGTATGTATTTTTGCAAAAATTGGAAGTGAATTGATGTACTAATCTTGCTTTGCTAAGGAGTATAATATAGATGCGAAATGAGCTAAAAGTAACAAGTGGACTTGATAATGTTCATCAAGGGAAATACATCTGGCCATTCACAGTAACTCTACTCTAGACATTAGCAATTATAATTTTTCATAGTGATTTAGTGGAAAATTAGTAGGCGAACACAATTACCGGTACTGTATTAAACAATACAGTAACAATTTATAGCATCCACTAAATTACTGGAAAACCTGCCAATAATGGAATATGATCTTTTTTAATCATGACATCAGTACGTACCAAAAAACAAAACAGAACAACTTTTTACTTTGTATGCCCCTGACCACTGGTGGTGCAGGTGGCATTATTATTGCCTATACTGGTATCAATTTGAGGGGAGTTCTGACAGTGTTTTTTCTGCATTGATGTACTGTATAGTGTAGAGCTCTTTGGTTGCGTTTATCTAGGAAATTTTTGGCTAGAATCAGGTTTCTCAAACGTCTTTCAGGCAAATTTAGAAGTAGATAAACGCAAAGCCTTTTTCAAACGTCTTTAGATATGGGCATATCAAAAGACGCAAAAAGGTGCGTTTTGTATGTGACATAGTACAGCCAGAATCACGTTTCTGAGAGGTCGATAAACGCAAAGCTGTTTTGAACGTCACATACAAATAGGACCACACAGGTGTTGTGTACAAGCATGTGTGTGAATTTGACCTCCGAGAAACTGTCTGCTTCCCGGGTCAAAACAGCTGGGCAGACACAAGGCCTTTATTTTGAATCGTGAAGAGTAGATAAACGCGACATCCCGCAAATCCCGATCGTATAGTGGGGTATGATAGTGGGGTTCGATAGTGGGGTACGATATGTACATATCTAGTGGCAAGCCTAGATAAACGCGCTCTTTGTTGACCATCATAAGGCCTGCACAAATGTCTGCAATAGGTTTTTAAATGGGTCCCATGGGACCCCCTTTAATTCTGCCCCACCACACTATCTACTCTTATGTGTCTTCCAGCGTGTCCACACACAAAACAATTTATCTCGAAACTCTATAACGAAACGTCTATAAAGAATCATAGTATAAATTCCAAAGTGTCCACACACAAGAAACTTCATATAAATAATCATCGTATAAATTCAAGGATGTCCATAAACAGAAGAAAGTAATCCTGAAACTCTACAGTCTGGTCTCTTTTCGCTCGAGGTTACGTTAAGCCCCGCCCAGTTAGTTATAGTTACACTCCCCCTGTCCACACACAACATTTCCGTGATTAGGTGTGATTCTTTATTGAGTTTCAGTTGGAAACGATGCCCAAACCTGCGTTTCGTTAGACTAGTTTCGTTATACGACGTATCGTTAGTGAGCGTCCACACACACAATTTCATCGTAAAACTATCGCGAAACGGTATCACTATCGCGAAACGGTATACATGTAGCTAATCACGGAAAATGTTGTGTGTGGACAGGGGGAAAATCACATGATGGCGAGGTGTGGCCTTCAAGGTATATTCAAGGAATATTATGTAACTCTTGTATGTATACAGAGCATTCCTAGACATGTATAGAGAGTTTAATCCAGGCCCAGCTAGATGAAGTTTGCACTTTTTTGCAGATTATTGTACATTTCTTTTGTTAAAACACGATGACTATTGACTATACAGGTAAATGACCCCAAAATAACGTTATTCTTTCGCATCTCTGTAAGTTTGTCGGACGTACATGTACATGCACTTCCCGAATCATGAATATAATGTATTTATTTTAAATTTGGTTCATGTAAAATTGTGACTAACGCTTGCAAGTCTAGAGTTCTAGGACTTTTAACAAGCATTTCCAAGCCTTCGCAACAATGTATACATTCGACTTTAAAAAACATGGCAGTTTAATATAGCAAGTTTAGCAACAACAAAGAAGGAATGTTTATCCTCGTGATGAACTGGGAAGTATAATTAAGGAGCCAGCTAGTGCATGAAGTACTTGTTACTTCCCTATTTGCCACTATTAATTAAGGCTCGTTCAGATATGACGCTACAAAACCACTGATTTTCTTTTAATGGTGACGGAAAGTGCAATGCACTTCACATCTCAGTATATCTTATGATACAGAGCTCAGTATTAAAATACATGTATGCGCAAGTCCTTTATTACACGTAGCTGCCATTTATTCTACAGTTTTAAACAAATGTGGTGGCTTTTTTTGCGGCAGTTTTATACTTGCCATATATATCTGAACAAGCCTTTTAATAGGGACCAGTGTAATAAACCATAGAAATGTAAATACTAATACCAGAGATCTTGGTAATGCTGTCTTGTAATACTGTCTTGTCATTGTGTATTACAAGCATGTGTACATGTACATGTGTAGTGTAAGCCTATATTTATAGAAACCAAGGAGATGTACGGTATGTTTCACAGTATTAAAGCTTGCTGTGATAACCCCTTGTAGAAATTAACTGTCTCTATAAACAATGGGTGCCAGTAGGAAATAGTATACTACTCTTTTGTTTGAGGCATGAACAGTGAACGTCTTTCATGATGAAAAACAATGCAACAGTGTCCTGTCCTCTCTAATAATAGGTTCCCATACAGTACATGTAATTAGGTTACTGGTACCCCAGTACTTTTTAACCGTTAAATGCATACAGACTTTGGTGCCTTGTTGCCATGTAAATATGTATGGCTTCCCTGCACAATTTGTAATACCATACCAGCACAAAGCTTTATACATTTACACAATGTATAGTGTACATGTAAGTTTCCATGAAGGGTGCTCATTACTAAACTCCTCAAAAAAAAGTTATGCAATTCAAGTTTGAGCATTGATATCTTGCTTGTTACTACCAGTACTTGTATGTTGATATCATGAAAAGCATTGCCAAAGCCTGTTTATTCCCCCTTACAATGAAGCCCCATTAATTTGTGAAATGATTATGTAATCCTGGAATGTGCAGTAAACCTGAATATGTTATTGTCCATGGCGACCGCCTAAACATCATTCAAAATACAATCAACAACAAATTAAGAATTCAATGACAATCACAAAATTCATATTGCAACATTTCACTTTTGTGTGTGACTTAATTGGCCCCATATTGAGGTTTACAGCACATTCCATGAACAAATGGAGCATCATTTTAGGGGATTAAACAGACTTGTCAACGACACCAACATCATGTACATGTACATGTATGAAGAAGTCAAATGTTACAAAAGAGGCATCCCCCAAGAAACAAATATGCACACAACAGAATAACATTTGTGTTTCCTGTGGTGGGACACTGCATGAAATTAAATAAATGCAAAGCAACAAACAAAAATTAGAAGCAATTTCTGTTCAACTTCTTCATCAATTTTTTTGAATGCATATGATAGCCCCATTTACTCTGTTTGAGTCTATGTTCATCTTGTTTATGCTATGATACACTGTATATGATCATTCTGAAAATATGAAATAATCATGTGACTCCTTGTCAACATTATGTGTATTCTTATCAGGTGGGACACGGCAGGGCAGGAGAGGTTCAAATGTATAGCAGCTGCCTACTACAGAGGAGCACATGGTGAGAAATTAAAGATTTTTGTTTTCCAATTAGATTAATACATTTTGTACTTGGTCAGTTGAGTGTCAGATGGTTACATGTATTTCTATATCAGCAGAATTCACCTACCTGTAGGCTTATTCAATAAATGCCTTCTTTATTGATCTAGTATGATTGATGAATGCAAGTGGCTCCCACAATCATTATGTCAATAATTTTGACATTTACAGTACATAACTACAGCAAAATTAAATGTCAGAAACATTCCATCTTCATTGATTTTTTTGTAAAGGGTTGAAAATTATACCTGTAACAGTTGCCTATAGGCATGTTCTGCAGAGCTACCAATTATCACGCATTAGGCGTGACGTCACGCATTTCGAGGGTCTGGAAATGCTCTCACGTACGACGGGCACGCTAGATTTTGAAAAACGCTATACCTTATATGTGTGTTATAGGCTCCCCCGCGCGCTCCCGCGCAGAATCATGCAAATGTCACGCATTGCTGATCTTTGAACTTGGCGTCTCTGCATGGTTCTGAGATGTGTTTGATCTGCCAATGTTTAATATGTATTAAAGCTTTAAAAAAAAAACTTTTAACCCATTGCCTAGGGAAACATGGTGGGTCCTGGATTAAATCTGTGGGATTGACTTCATTAGTCAAAGGGTTGATAATTTAAGTTGATAATGCGTGTATTTTCCTCGTAATTTAAAGAGGCATAGGAGTGGACTCTAGCTCATGGGGGAATTTGACACCATTCAGGTGTTTACCAATATCGGGTGTTGTCAATCACCAGGATTAGCCTTCAGTCTTATGATCAACAGGCCTTATGTAATGCTTTGCATTAAACCAGGGGGAAAAATACACAGGGGCTCGGGATGAATTAACCCCCAAATTTCCAAAAAGACCCCCCAAATATTTGCATAGAGTTCAATGCAAAACAAATTAAAGGGTGTTATTTTCATGCAAGCAAGCTTGAAAAGAACCCCCTGAAATGTTTTAAATATTTTTTTTCCTTGCAGTAAACCCCATCCATTCGCCCACCTCGGTGGTAAAGTCATTCTTTCACTTTTCCCTCACACAAAGACTCTCCAAGAGACAAGGGGGTTTTCTTGATAGGCTTACAGGTTTGCTGTGTGCAGACTTGTACTCACATTAATGGTATTTCCACCAAGTCTGTTGTCAGCGAATTATAGACTTCTGCACAAGGAAACTGACCACCCACTCCCTTTAAGTTGTTGTGATACATGTATAGTATTTCAAACTGATAATACTTTTATTTATTTATTTTCTACTTTCAGTTGTTGTGATCGTGTTTGACATGAGGGAATCGTACACATTGGATCATGCCAAGAGGTGGTACCAAGAATCACTGCTTGAGAACAGTCATGATCCTCATATATTCCTGGTCGGAACCAAGCGTGATTTATGCGTAAGTCGTTGAACGTTAGGGCAAGTCCAAGCTATGTCTGCCTGTCCCGTACTTTACCGACCATAAATAAGATTCAATTATAGCTGGGCAGCATTTAATGAAACGGCCATAAGTACAATTTTGCCCACAACCCATTGAGATGAGTGTATTGAATTTAACACACGTTTAAATGGGATGCCATTGAACTTGTACTTTAGTACGATTATAATGTCATTCATGAACCCCAAAAATGAGTTTTTCAAAACACAACGTCATGTATGCAATGTGGAAATCAACATCCTTTATGCTAAAATTTTCCTAAATTCTATCATCAATGCATATTTTGTAGTTGCTAATTTACAAATTTTGTTTACATGTTGGACAGTATAGGGACCACATACAAATGTACATGCACTAGCAATCAACCCCTTAACCATAATAAGGTCTGCTGATCTATTTGCAACATACATGTACATGTATACTTGTGGTTTATGTTGGCCAATATCATATAATTCATAATTAGATATATTGACTGCTCTTGAAACTACTGTGCCTTGAGACAAAGTCGAGGTGGGTGCATAGTGCAGTCTCAAGGTCACCGAAGAGCTCTAGTTTTACCTGTGACCTGAAAAATAAGCAGTCAATATTTGTTTTATATACCGCATCCCCATGTCGATTCTTAAAAAGAGGAATGTTAACAAGATATGCCTGTCAAAATGCATGTATTTGTATTTGTAGAATCTAGGGAAATTTACTGGTCTAAGAGCACTGCAGGCGTCTCGCTTCGCGTATTCATTGTTATAACTTAATGTGCAACCATCGCGTCCTTGCATTGTTTGAGCAGAACTATGCCGGTCAATATTTCTTGCTATACTGCCCAGCAGTCAGTAGCAAATTTCATGCCTGCAGTTATGACCTATCAGGGACCTAGAATCTTCATATATGTGGTACATATAGTCATCTATCTGTACTCATAGTAGTAGTACTACATTGTATGCCAGTAATACCAGTATGTTTACAATTTATTGAGTGGGTACTTACGAATGATTTTTCATTTGATGGTTTAAGAAATATTCATTTCCTGATATGCATCCTGGTACTTTTGTCTCCACTCACATATTCATGATTGTCTTTGTTTCAAGGGGAAATACATGTAAAATTGGTTACTCTTTTGATCCTTATTTCATAGACTTGGAGGATACATTGCACATAAACATGTACTGTACATGTAACAAGCAATAAACATTACTACTCTCTCTCTCTCTCTCTCTCTCTCTCTTGCTCTCTTGCTCTCTTTATTTTCCCCCTCGCATTTCTCCTTTCTCCCGGTTGTTATGCAATTTCTTGATAATAGTATCCAAAACTTTACTTGCTATGTTTCTTACTAAATGTGTTAAGTCTAATTTGATAGGAAGCTGTCCTGACAAAGCCTTCTCTTGTTTTTTTTTTAAAAATTGCCTTTCTATGCTTTTTATTAATTCACTGTACATATGTATGTTATCCCAATTACTGTATTATATTTTACATGAAATTGCATGTTTTTACCTTTGTAAAAAATGTATTTAAAGATGGAATTGAATAAACTGAAACTGATACAGACAACTAGTTACTACACTGTTACCTGTACATATTGTATACAGTGTGTTTACATGTTATGGTTTTATTGCTACCGAGTCTCTAAACACACATCACATGTTTGCTTCCTGATTTCACAAAATTCTCTGAAATCCCCAGTCGCGTTGATTATTAAACAATCTGAAACAAACTACAGACAGAACACCACGTACATGTATGTAAATACCAAACATTTGTTTAGGCCTTATACAACAACAACAGTGTAGTAATTGTACAGCATGGACATTTACATTATGTATTAATGCAAAAAATACAAGTGTAACATATTAGCTCTGAATCAAAAATCCATAAACATGTACTTTGAAATGCTGTTTATTCATGTGGAATAATATTTGACAACAGTCTCTATGTTTCCCAGAGGGTTGACAAAAGTCACATGCCTCATTTGGATGTGTCATGGCAAGTTGCCTAAATTTTTTTGGTTATTAAAAATATATTGACATTGGGAATGTACTGCTCATCACATATCTGGATCTATTCATCTAGAAAGAGTACCGTACATGCATGTTGTAGCCTTTTATATCCATATTATATCCGGTCTATTGCTTCATTACGCAACATTATTGCAGGACCGGTTGTAAACTTTACATAGAGATTTTTGTCAAATATTATTCCACATGAATAAACAGCATTTCAAAGTACATGTTTTTGGATTTTTTCTTCTCCTTTTTTTAATTTTTTA
>JAVYIG010014810.1:0-39390 GCA_035222895.1 Strongylocentrotus droebachiensis | reverse complement strand
GTTTTATACATTAAATTATCGTCAGATGTGCATATTTTATACTTTATTTGTGACACTGGCAAGTCACCTTTTGGTGTGGGGTCCAGGGGGCGGAGCCCTGGAAGCACACGGGTTTTGGGCAATAAATAACGGTCAGATGAGCATATTTTTTAAAATCTATTTGTGACACTGGCAGGACACAAATTGGGGTTGGGTCCAGGGGGCGGAGCCCCCGGAGGCTAAGGGCTTTTGGGCAATAAATAACGGTCGGATGAGCATATTTGTATACCTTCTTTGTGACACTGGCAGATCACAAATTTGTGTTGGGTCCAGGGGGCGGAGCCCCCGGAAGATTAGGGGTTTTGGGCAATAAATAACGGTCAGATGGGCATATTTTTATACGTTATTTGTGACATTGGCAGGAAACAAATTGATGTTGGGTCCAGGGGGCGGAGCCCCCAGAAGCTCAGAGGCTCTATACATTAAATTATCATCAGATGTGCTTATTTCTTACCTTTTTTGTGACACTGGCAGGTCACGAATTGGTGTGGGGTGTACAGTGGGCGGAGCCCCCGGAAGCACAGGGGTTTTGGGCAATAAATAACGGTCAGATGAGCATATTTCTTTTATCTATTTGTGACACTGGCAGGACACAAATTGATGTTGGGTCCAGGGGACGGAGCCCCCATAAGCTCAGAGGCTTGTTACATTAAATTATCGTCAGATGTGCTTATTTGATACTTTATTTGTGACACTGGCAAGTCACGAATTAGTCCATGAGTCGGAGCCCCCGGAAGCACAGGGGTTTTGGGCAATAAATAACGGTCAGATGACAATATATTTTGTATCTATTTGTGACACAGGCATGATACAAATTGGTGTTGGGTCCAGGGGGCGGAGCCCCCTGAAGCTAACGGGTTTTGGGCAATAAATAACGGTCAGATGAACATATTTTTATACGTTATTTGTGACATTGGCAGAACAAAAATTGATGTTGGGTCCAGGGAGCGGAGCCCCCAGAAGCTCAGAGGCTCTATACATGAAATTATCTTCAGATGTGCTTATTTCTTACCTTTTTTGTGACACTGGCAGGTCACGAATTGGTGTGGGGTGTACGGGGGGCGGAGCCCCAGGAAGCTAAGGGGTTTTGGGCAATAAATAACGGTCAGATGAGCATATTTTTATATTTATTTGTGACACTGGGAGGACACAAATAGGTGTTCGATCCAGGGGGCGGAGCCCCAAGAAGCTAAGGGGTTCTATACATTAAATTATCGTCAGATGAGCATATTTTATACTTTATTTGTTTCACTGGCAGGTCACAAATTGTTGTTGGATCCAGGGGCCGGAGCCCTAAGAAGCTTAGGGGTTCTATACATTAAATTATCGTCAGACTAGCATATTTTATACTTTATTTGTGTCACTGGCAGGTCACAAATTGGTGTTGGGTGCGGGGCCGGAGCCCCCAGAAACTCAGGGGTTCTATACATTAAATTATCGTAAGAAGAACATATTTTATACTTTATTTGTGTCACTGGCAGGTCACAAATTAATGTTGGGTGCAGGGCCGGAGCCCCCAGAAACTCAGGGGTTTTATACATTAAATTATCGTCAGATGTGCATATTTTATACTTTATTTGTGACACTGGCAAGTCACCTTTTGGTGTGGGGTCCAGGGGGCGGAGCCCCTGGAAGCACAGGGGTTTTGGGCAATAAATAACGGTCAGATGAGCATATTTTTTAAAATCTATTTGTGACACTGGCAGGACACAAATTATTGTTGGGTCCAGGGGGCGGAGCCCCCGGAGGCTAAGGGCTTTTGGGCAATAAATAACGGTCGGATGAGCATATTTGTATACCTTCTTTGTGACACTGGCAGGACACAAATTGATATTGGGTCCAGGGAGCGGAGCCCCCAGAAGCTCAGAGGCTTTATACATTAAATTATCGTCAGATGTGCTTATTTATAACCTTTTTTAAGATACTGGCAGATCACAAATTGGTGTTGGGTCCAGGGGGCGGAGCCCCCGGAAGATTAGGGGTTTTGGGCAATAAATAACGGTCAGATGGGCATATTTTTTATACGTTATTTGTGACATTGGCAGGAAACAAATTGGTGCTGGATCCAGGGGGCGGAGCCCCAAAAAGCTAAAGGGTTCTATATATTAAATTATCGTCAGACGAGCATATTTTATACTTTATTTGTGACACTGGCAGGACACAAATTGATGTTAGGTCCAGGGGACGGAGCCCCCATAAGCTCAGAGGCTTGTTACATTAAATTATCGTCAGATGTGCTTATTTGATACTTTATTTGTGACACTGGCAAGTCACGAATTAGTCCAGGAATCGGAGCCCCGGAAGCACAGGGGTTTTGGGCAATAAATAACGGTCAGATGACAATATATTTTGTATCTATTTGTGACACAGGCATGGTACAAATTGGTGTTGGGTCCAGGGGGCGGAGCCCCCGGAAGCTAACGGGTTTTGGGCAATAAATAACGGTCAGATGAACATATTTTTATACGTTATTTGTGACATTGGCAGAACAAAAATTGATGTTGGGTCCAGGGGGCGGAGCCCCCAGAAGCTCAGAGGCTCTATACATGAAATTATCTTCAGATGTGCTCATTTCTTACCTTTTTTGTGACACTGGCAGGTCACGAATTGGTGTGGGGTGTACGGGGGGCGGAGCCCCAGGAAGCTAAGGGGTTTTATACTTCATTTGTGTCACTGGCAGGTCACAAATTGGTGTTGGGTGCATTGGCACATTGGCACATTGGCACATTGGCAGAACAATTATCTTCAGATATGACACTGGCAGGTCACGAATTGGTGTGGGGTGTACGGGGGGCGGAGCCCCAGGAAGCTAAGGGGTTTTGGGCAATAAATAACGGTCAGATGAGCATATTTTTATATTTATTTGTGACACTGGGAGGACACAAATAGGTGTTCGATCCAGGGGGCGGAGCCCCAAGAAGCTAAGGGGTTCTATACATTAAATTATCGTCAGATGAGCATATTTTATACTTTATTTGTTTCACTGGCAGGTCACAAATTGTTGTTGGATCCAGGGGCCGGAGCCCTAAGAAGCTTAGGGGTTCTATACATTAAATTATCGTCAGACTAGCATATTTTATACTTTATTTGTGTCACTGGCAGGTCACAAATTGGTGTTGGGTGCGGGGCCGGAGCCCCCAGAAACTCAGGGGTTCTATACATTAAATTATCGTAAGACGAGCATATTTTATACTTTATTTGTGTCACTGGCAGGTCACAAATTAATGTTGGGTGCAGGGCCGGAGCCCCCAGAAACTCAGGGGTTTTATACATTAAATTATCGTCAGATGTGCATATTTTATACTTTATTTGTGACACTGGCAAGTCACCTTTTGGTGTGGGGTCCAGGGGGCGGAGCCCCTGGAAGCACACGGGTTTTGGGCAATAAATAACGGTCAGATGAGCATATTTTTTAAAATCTATTTGTGACACTGGCAGGACACAAATTGGGGTTGGGTCCAGGGGCGGAGCCCCCGGAGGCTAAGGGCTTTTGGGCAATAAATAACGGTCGGATGAGCATATTTGTATACCTTCTTTGTGACACTGGCAGATCACAAATTTGTGTTGGGTCCAGGGGGCGGAGCCCCCGGAAGATTAGGGGTTTTGGGCAATAAATAACGGTCAGATGGGCATATTTTTATACGTTATTTGTGACATTGGCAGGAAACAAATTGATGTTGGGTCCAGGGGGCGGAGCCCCCAGAAGCTCAGAGGCTCTATACATTAAATTATCATCAGATGTGCTTATTTCTTACCTTTTTTGTGACACTGGCAGGTCACGAATTGGTGTGGGGTGTACAGTGGGCGGAGCCCCCGGAAGCACAGGGGTTTTGGGCAATAAATAACGGTCAGATGAGCATATTTCTTTTATCTATTTGTGACACTGGCAGGACACAAATTGATGTTGGGTCCAGGGGACGGAGCCCCCATAAGCTCAGAGGCTTGTTACATTAAATTATCGTCAGATGTGCTTATTTGATACTTTATTTGTGACACTGGCAAGTCACGAATTAGTCCATGAGTCGGAGCCCCCGGAAGCACAGGGGTTTTGGGCAATAAATAACGGTCAGATGACAATATATTTTGTATCTATTTGTGACACAGGCATGATACAAATTGGTGTTGGGTCCAGGGGGCGGAGCCCCCTGAAGCTAACGGGTTTTGGGCAATAAATAACGGTCAGATGAACATATTTTTATACGTTATTTGTGACATTGGCAGAACAAAAATTGATGTTGGGTCCAGGGAGCGGAGCCCCCAGAAGCTCAGAGGCTCTATACATGAAATTATCTTCAGATGTGCTTATTTCTTACCTTTTTTGTGACACTGGCAGGTCACGAATTGGTGTGGGGTGTACGGGGGGCGGAGCCCCAGGAAGCTAAGGGGTTTTGGGCAATAAATAACGGTCAGATGAGCATATTTTTATATTTATTTGTGACACTGGGAGGACACAAATAGGTGTTCGATCCAGGGGGGCGGAGCCCCAAGAAGCTAAGGGGTTCTATACATTAAATTATCGTCAGATGAGCATATTTTATACTTTATTTGTTTCACTGGCAGGTCACAAATTGTTGTTGGATCCAGGGGCCGGAGCCCTAAGAAGCTTAGGGGTTCTATACACTAAATTATCGTCAGACTAGCATATTTTATTCTTTATTTGTGTCACTGGCAGGTCACAAATTGGTGTTGGGTGCGGAGCCGGAGCCCCCAGAAACTCAGGGGTTCTATACATTAAATTATCGTAAGACGAGCATATTTTATACTTTATTTGTGTCACTGGCAGGTCACAAATTAATGTTGGGTGCAGGGCCGGAGCCCCCAGAAACTCAGGAGTTTTATACATTAAATTATCGTCAGATGTGCATATTTTATACTTTATTTGTGACACTGGCAAGTCACCTTTTGGTCTGGGGTCCAGGGGGCGGAGCCCCTGGAAGCACAGGGGTTTTGGGCAATAAATAACGGTCAGATGAGCATATTTTTTAAAATCTATTTGTGACACTGGCAGGACACAAATTTGTTGGGTCCAGGGGGCGGAGCCCCCGGAGGCTAAGGGCTTTGGGGCAATAAATAACGGTCGGATGAGCATATTTGTATACCTTCTTTGTGACACTGGCAAGTCACGAATTAGTCCAGGAGTCGGAGCCCCCGGAAGCACAGGGGTTTTGGGCAATAAATAACGGTCAGATGACAATATATTTTGTATCTATTTGTGACACAGGCATGATACAAATTTGTGTTGGGTCCAGGGGGCGGAGCCCCCGGAAGATTAGGGGTTTTGGGCAATAAATAACGGTCAGATGGGCATATTTTTATACGTTATTTGTGACATTGGCAGGAAACAAATTGATGTTGGGTCCAGGGGGCGGAGCCCCCAGAAGCTCAGAGGCTCTATACATTAAATTATCATCAGATGTGCTTATTTCTTACCTTTTTTGTGACACTGGCAGGTCACGAATTGGTGTGGGGTGTACAGTGGGCGGAGCCCCCGGAAGCACAGGGGTTTTGGGCAATAAATAACGGTCAGATGAGCATATTTCTTTTATCTATTTGTGACACTGGCAGGACACAAATTGATGTTGGGTCCAGGGGACGGAGCCCCCATAAGCTCAGAGGCTTGTTACATTAAATTATCGTCAGATGTGCTTATTTGATACTTTATTTGTGACACTGGCAAGTCACGAATTAGTCCATGAGTCGGAGCCCCCGGAAGCACAGGGGTTTTGGGCAATAAATAACGGTCAGATGACAATATATTTTGTATCTATTTGTGACACAGGCATGATACAAATTGGTGTTGGGTCCAGGGGGCGGAGCCCCCTGAAGCTAACGGGTTTTGGGCAATAAATAACGGTCAGATGAACATATTTTTATACGTTATTTGTGACATTGGCAGAACAAAAATTGATGTTGGGTCCAGGGAGCGGAGCCCCCAGAAGCTCAGAGGCTCTATACATGAAATTATCTTCAGATGTGCTTATTTCTTACCTTTTTTGTGACACTGGCAGGTCACGAATTGGTGTGGGGTGTACGGGGGGCGGAGCCCCAGGAAGCTAAGGGGTTTTGGGCAATAAATAACGGTCAGATGAGCATATTTTTATATTTATTTGTGACACTGGGAGGACACAAATAGGTGTTCGATCCAGGGGGCGGAGCCCCAAGAAGCTAAGGGGTTCTATACATTAAATTATCGTCAGATGAGCATATTTTATACTTTATTTGTTTCACTGGCAGGTCACAAATTGTTGTTGGATCCAGGGGCCGGAGCCCTAAGAAGCTTAGGGGTTCTATACATTAAATTATCGTCAGACTAGCATATTTTATTCTTTATTTGTGTCACTGGCAGGTCACAAATTGGTGTTGGGTGCGGAGCCGGAGCCCCCAGAAACTCAGGGGTTCTATACATTAAATTATCGTAAGACGAGCATATTTTATACTTTATTTGTGTCACTGGCAGGTCACAAATTAATGTTGGGTGCAGGGCCGGAGCCCCCAGAAACTCAGGAGTTTTATACATTAAATTATCGTCAGATGTGCATATTTTATACTTTATTTGTGACACTGGCAAGTCACCTTTTGGTCTGGGGTCCAGGGGGCGGAGCCCCTGGAAGCACACGGGTTTTGGGCAATAAATAACGGTCAGATGAGCATATTTTTTAAAATCTATTTGTGACACTGGCAGGACACAAATTGGGGTTGGGTCCAGGGGGCGGAGCCCCCGGAGGCTAAGGGCTTTGGGGCAATAAATAACGGTCGGATGAGCATATTTGTATACCTTCTTTGTGACACTGGCAAGTCACGAATTAGTCCAGGAGTCGGAGCCCCCGGAAGCACAGGGGTTTTGGGCAATAAATAACGGTCAGATGACAATATATTTTGTATCTATTTGTGACACAGGCATGATACAAATTGGTGTTGGGTCCAGGGGGCGGAGCCCCCGGAAGCTAACGGGTTTTGGGCAATAAATAACGGTCAGATGAACATATTTTTATACGTTATTTGTGACATTGGCAGAACAAAAATTGATGTTGGGTCCAGGGGGCGGAGCCCCCAGAAGCTCAGAGGCTCTATACATGAAATTATCTTCAGATGTGCTTATTTCTTACCTTTTTTGTGACACTGGCAGGTCACGAATTGGTGTGGGGTGTACGGGGGGCGGAGCCCCAGGAAGCTAAGGGGTTTTGGGCAATAAATAACGGTCAGATGAGCATATTTTTATATTAATTTGTGACACTGGGAGGACACAAATACATGTAGGTGTTCGATCCAGGGGGCGGAGCCCCAAGAAGCTAAGGGGTTCTATACATTAAATTATCGTCAGATGAGCATATTTTATACTTTATTTGTTTCACTGGCAGGTCACAAATTGTTGTTGGATCCAGGGGCCGGAGCCCTAAGAAGCTTAGGGGTTCTATACATTAAATTATCGTCAGACTAGCATATTTTATACTTTATTTTTGTCACTGGCAGGTCACAAATTGGTGTTGGGTGCGGGGCCGGAGCCCCCAGAAACTCAGGGGTTCTATACATTAAATTATCGTAAGACGAGCATATTTTATACTTTATTTGTGTCACTGGCAGGTCACAAATTAATGTTGGGTGCAGGGCCGGAGCCCCCAGAAACTCAGGGGTTTTATACATTAAATTATCGTCAGATGTGCATATTTTATACTTTATTTGTGACACTGGCAAGTCACCTTTTGGTGTGGGGTCCAGGGGCGGAGCCCCTGGAAGCACAGGGGTTTTGGGCAATAAATAACGGTCAGATGAGCATATTTTTTAAAATCTTTTTGTGACACTGGCAGGACACAAATTGGGGTTGGGTCCAGGGGGCGGAGCCCCCGGAGGCTAAGGGCTTTTGGGCAATAAATAACGGTCGGATGAGCATATTTGTATACCTTCTTTGTGACACTGGCAGGACACAAATTGATATTGGGTCCAGGGAGCGGAGCCCCCAGAAGCTCAGAGGCTTTATACATTAAATTATCGTCAGATGTGCTTATTTATAACCTTTTTTAAGATACTGGCAGATCACAAATTGGTGTTGGGTCCAGGGGGCGGAGCCCCCGGAAGATTAGGGGTTTTGGGCAATAAATAACGGTCAGATGGGCATATATTTATACGTTATTTGTGACATTGGCAGGAAACAAATTGATGTTGGGTCCAGGGGGCGGAGCCCCCAGAAGCTCAGAGGCCCTATACATTAAATTATCATCAGATGTGCTTATTTGTTACCTTTTTTGTGACACTGGCAGGTCACGAATTGGTGTGGGGTGTACAGGGGGCGGAGCCCCCGGAAGCACAGGGGTTTTGGGCAATAAATAACGGTCAGATGAGCATATTTCTTTTATCTATTTGTGACACTGGCAGGACACAAATTGATGTTGGGTCCAGGGGACGGAGCCCCCATAAGCTCAGAGGCTTGTTACATTAAATTATCGTCAGATGTGCTTATTTGATACTTTATTTGTGACACTGGCAAGTCACGAATTAGTCCATGAGTCGGAGCCCCCGGAAGCACAGGGGTTTTGGGCAATAAATAACGGTCAGATGACAATATATTTTGTATCTATTTGTGACACAGGCATGATACAAATTGGTGTTGGGTCCAGGGGGCGGAGTCCCCTGAAGCTAACGGGTTTTGGGCAATAAATAACGGTCAGATGAACATATTTTTATACGTTATTTGTGACATTGGCAGAACAAAAATTGATGTTGGGTCCAGGGGGCGGAGCCCCCAGAAGCTCAGAGGCTCTATACATGAAATTATCTTCAGATGTGCTTATTTCTTACCTTTTTTGTGACACTGGCAGGTCACGAATTGGTGTGGGGTGTACGGGGGGCGGAGCCCCAGGAAGCTAAGGGGTTTTGGGCAATAAATAACGGTCAGATGAGCATATTTTAATATTTATTTGTGACACTGGGAGGACACAAATAGGTGTTCGATCCAGGGGGCGGAGCCCCAAGAAGCTAAGGGGTTCTATACATTAAATTATCGTCAGATGAGCATATTTTATACTTTATTTGTTTCACTGGCAGGTCACAAATTGTTGTTGGATCCAGGGGCCGGAGCCCTAAGAAGCTTAGGGGTTCTATACATTAAATTATCGTCAGATGAGCATATTTTATACTTTATTTGTTTCACTGGCAGGTCACAAATTGTTGTTGGATCCAGGGGCCGGAGCCCTAAGAAGCTTAGGGGTTCTATACATTAAATTATCGTCAGACTAGCATATTTTATACTTTATTTGTGTCACTGGCAGGTCACAAATTGGTGTTGGGTGCGGGGCCGGAGCCCCCAGAAACTCAGGGGTTCTATACATTAAATTATCGTAAGACGAGCATATTTTATACTTTATTTGTGTCACTGGCAGGTCACAAATTAATGTTGGGTGCAGGGCCGGAGCCCCCAGAAACTCAGGGGTTTTATACATTAAATTATCGTCAGATGTGCATATTTTATACTTTATTTGTGACACTGGCAAGTCACCTTTTGGTGTGGGGTCCAGGGGGCGGAGCCCCTGGAAGCACACGGGTTTTGGGCAATAAATAACGGTCAGATGAGCATATTTTTAAAAATCTATTTGTGACACTGGCAGGACACAAATTGGGGTTGGGTCCAGGGGGCGGAGCCCCCGGAGGCTAAGGGCTTTTGGGCAATAAATAACGGTCGGATGAGCATATTTGTATACCTTCTTTGTGAGACTGGCAGATCACAAATTTGTGTTGGGTCCAGGGGGCGGAGCCCCCGGAAGATTAGGGGTTTTGGGCAATAAATAACGGTCAGATGGGCATATTTTTATACGTTATTTGTGACATTGGCAGGAAACAAATTGATGTTGGGTCCAGGGGGCGGAGCCCCCAGAAGCTCAGAGGCTCTATACATTAAATTATCATCAGATGTGCTTATTTCTTACCTTTTTTGTGACACTGGCAGGTCACGAATTGGTGTGGGGTGTACAGTGGGCGGAGCCCCCGGAAGCACAGGGGTTTTGGGCAATAAATAACGGTCAGATGAGCATATTTCTTTTATCTATTTGTGACACTGGCAGGACACAAATTGATGTTGGGTCCAGGGGACGGAGCCCCCATAAGCTCAGAGGCTTGTTACATTAAATTATCGTCAGATGTGCTTATTTGATACTTTATTTGTGACACTGGCAAGTCACGAATTAGTCCATGAGTCGGAGCCCCCGGAAGCACAGGGGTTTTGGGCAATAAATAACGGTCAGATGACAATATATTTTGTATCTATTTGTGACACAGGCATGATACAAATTGGTGTTGGGTCCAGGGGGCGGAGCCCCCTGAAGCTAACGGGTTTTGGGCAATAAATAACGGTCAGATGAACATATTTTTATACGTTATTTGTGACATTGGCAGAACAAAAATTGATGTTGGGTCCAGGGAGCGGAGCCCCCAGAAGCTCAGAGGCTCTATACATGAAATTATCTTCAGATGTGCTTATTTCTTACCTTTTTTGTGACACTGGCAGGTCACGAATTGGTGTGGGGTGTACGGGGGGCGGAGCCCCAGGAAGCTAAGGGGTTTTGGGCAATAAATAACGGTCAGATGAGCATATTTTTATATTTATTTGTGACACTGGGAGGACACAAATAGGTGTTCGATCCAGGGGGCGGAGCCCCAAGAAGCTAAGGGGTTCTATACATTAAATTATCGTCAGATGAGCATATTTTATACTTTATTTGTTTCACTGGCAGGTCACAAATTGTTGTTGGATCCAGGGGCCGGAGCCCTAAGAAGCTTAGGGGTTCTATACATTAAATTATCGTCAGACTAGCATATTTTATACTTTATTTGTGTCACTGGCAGGTCACAAATTGGTGTTGGGTGCGGGGCCGGAGCCCCCAGAAACTCAGGGGTTCTATACATTAAATTATCGTAAGACGAGCATATTTTATACTTTATTTGTGTCACTGGCAGGTCACAAATTAATGTTGGGTGCAGGGCCGGAGCCCCCAGAAACTCAGGGGTTTTATACATTAAATTATCGTCAGGTGTGCATATTTTATACTTTATTTGTGACACTGGCAAGTCACCTTTTGGTGTGGGGTCCAGGGGGCGGAGCCCCTGGAAGCACACGGGTTTTGGGCAATAAATAACGGTCAGATGAGCATATTTTTTAAAATCTATTTGTGACACTGGCAGGACACAAATTGGGGTTGGGTCCAGGGGGCGGAGCCCCCGGAGGCTAAGGGCTTTTGGGCAATAAATAACGGTCGGATGAGCATATTTGTATACCTTCTTTGTGACACTGGCAGATCACAAATTTGTGTTGGGTCCAGGGGGCGGAGCCCCCGGAAGATTAGGGGTTTTGGGCAATAAATAACGGTCAGATGGGCATATTTTTATACGTTATTTGTGACATTGGCAGGAAACAAATTGATGTTGGGTCCAGGGGGCGGAGCCCCCAGAAGCTCAGAGGCTCTATACATTAAATTATCATCAGATGTGCTTATTTCTTACCTTTTTTGTGACACTGGCAGGTCACGAATTGGTGTGGGGTGTACAGTGGGCGGAGCCCCCGGAAGCACAGGGGTTTTGGGCAATAAATAACGGTCAGATGAGCATATTTCTTTTATCTATTTGTGACACTGGCAGGACACAAATTGATGTTGGGTCCAGGGGACGGAGCCCCCATAAGCTCAGAGGCTTGTTACATTAAATTATCGTCAGATGTGCTTATTTGATACTTTATTTGTGACACTGGCAAGTCACGAATTAGTCCATGAGTCGGAGCCCCCGGAAGCACAGGGGTTTTGGGCAATAAATAACGGTCAGATGACAATATATTTTGTATCTATTTGTGACACAGGCATGATACAAATTGGTGTTGGGTCCAGGGGGCGGAGCCCCCTGAAGCTAACGGGTTTTGGGCAATAAATAACGGTCAGATGAACATATTTTTATACGTTATTTGTGACATTGGCAGAACAAAAATTGATGTTGGGTCCAGGGAGCGGAGCCCCCAGAAGCTCAGAGGCTCTATACATGAAATTATCTTCAGATGTGCTTATTTCTTACCTTTTTTGTGACACTGGCAGGTCACGAATTGGTGTGGGGTGTACGGGGGGCGGAGCCCCAGGAAGCTAAGGGGTTTTGGGCAATAAATAACGGTCAGATGAGCATATTTTTATATTTATTTGTGACACTGGGAGGACACAAATAGGTGTTCGATCCAGGGGGCGGAGCCCCAAGAAGCTAAGGGGTTCTATACATTAAATTATCGTCAGATGAGCATATTTTATACTTTATTTGTTTCACTGGCAGGTCACAAATTGTTGTTGGATCCAGGGGCCGGAGCCCTAAGAAGCTTAGGGGTTCTATACATTAAATTATCGTCAGACTAGCATATTTTATACTTTATTTGTGTCACTGGCAGGTCACAAATTGGTGTTGGGTGCGGGGCCGGAGCCCCCAGAAACTCAGGGGTTCTATACATTAAATTATCGTAAGACGAGCATATTTTATACTTTATTTGTGTCACTGGCAGGTCACAAATTAATGTTGGGTGCAGGGCCGGAGCCCCCAGAAACTCAGGGGTTTTATACATTAAATTATCGTCAGATGTGCATATTTTATACTTTATTTGTGACACTGGCAAGTCACCTTTTGGTGTGGGGTCCAGGGGGCGGAGCCCCTGGAAGCACACGGGTTTTGGGCAATAAATAACGGTCAGATGAGCATATTTTTTAAAATCTATTTGTGACACTGGCAGGACACAAATTGGGGTTGGGTCCAGGGGGCGGAGCCCCCGGAGGCTAAGGGCTTTTGGGCAATAAATAACGGTCGGATGAGCATATTTGTATACCTTCTTTGTGACACTGGCAGATCACAAATTTGTGTTGGGTCCAGGGGGCGGAGCCCCCGGAAGATTAGGGGTTTTGGGCAATAAATAACGGTCAGATGGGCATATTTTTATACGTTATTTGTGACATTGGCAGGAAACAAATTGATGTTGGGTCCAGGGGGCGGAGCCCCCAGAAGCTCAGAGGCTCTATACATTAAATTATCATCAGATGTGCTTATTTCTTACCTTTTTTGTGACACTGGCAGGTCACGAATTGGTGTGGGGTGTACAGTGGGCGGAGCCCCCGGAAGCACAGGGGTTTTGGGCAATAAATAACGGTCAGATGAGCATATTTCTTTTATCTATTTGTGACACTGGCAGGACACAAATTGATGTTGGGTCCAGGGGACGGAGCCCCCATAAGCTCAGAGGCTTGTTACATTAAATTATCGTCAGATGTGCTTATTTGATACTTTATTTGTGACACTGGCAAGTCACGAATTAGTCCATGAGTCGGAGCCCCCGGAAGCACAGGGGTTTTGGGCAATAAATAACGGTCAGATGACAATATATTTTGTATCTATTTGTGACACAGGCATGATACAAATTGGTGTTGGGTCCAGGGGGCGGAGCCCCCTGAAGCTAACGGGTTTTGGGCAATAAATAACGGTCAGATGAACATATTTTTATACGTTATTTGTGACATTGGCAGAACAAAAATTGATGTTGGGTCCAGGGAGCGGAGCCCCCAGAAGCTCAGAGGCTCTATACATGAAATTATCTTCAGATGTGCTTATTTCTTACCTTTTTTGTGACACTGGCAGGTCACGAATTGGTGTGGGGTGTACGGGGGGCGGAGCCCCAGGAAGCTAAGGGGTTTTGGGCAATAAATAACGGTCAGATGAGCATATTTTTATATTTATTTGTGACACTGGGAGGACACAAATAGGTGTTCGATCCAGGGGGCGGAGCCCCAAGAAGCTAAGGGGTTCTATACATTAAATTATCGTCAGATGAGCATATTTTATACTTTATTTGTTTCACTGGCAGGTCACAAATTGTTGTTGGATCCAGGGGCCGGAGCCCTAAGAAGCTTAGGGGTTCTATACATTAAATTATCGTCAGACTAGCATATTTTATACTTTATTTGTGTCACTGGCAGGTCACAAATTGGTGTTGGGTGCGGGGCCGGAGCCCCCAGAAACTCAGGGGTTCTATACATTAAATTATCGTAAGAAGAACATATTTTATACTTTATTTGTGTCACTGGCAGGTCACAAATTAATGTTGGGTGCAGGGCCGGAGCCCCCAGAAACTCAGGGGTTTTATACATTAAATTATCGTCAGATGTGCATATTTTATACTTTATTTGTGACACTGGCAAGTCACCTTTTGGTGTGGGGTCCAGGGGGCGGAGCCCCTGGAAGCACAGGGGTTTTGGGCAATAAATAACGGTCAGATGAGCATATTTTTTAAAATCTATTTGTGACACTGGCAGGACACAAATTATTGTTGGGTCCAGGGGGCGGAGCCCCCGGAGGCTAAGGGCTTTTGGGCAATAAATAACGGTCGGATGAGCATATTTGTATACCTTCTTTGTGACACTGGCAGGACACAAATTGATATTGGGTCCAGGGAGCGGAGCCCCCAGAAGCTCAGAGGCTTTATACATTAAATTATCGTCAGATGTGCTTATTTATAACCTTTTTTAAGATACTGGCAGATCACAAATTGGTGTTGGGTCCAGGGGGCGGAGCCCCCGGAAGATTAGGGGTTTTGGGCAATAAATAACGGTCAGATGGGCATATTTTTATACGTTATTTGTGACATTGGCAGGAAACAAATTGGTGCTGGATCCAGGGGGCGGAGCCCCAAAAAGCTAAAGGGTTCTATATATTAAATTATCGTCAGACGAGCATATTTTATACTTTATTTGTGACACTGGCAGGACACAAATTGATGTTAGGTCCAGGGGACGGAGCCCCCATAAGCTCAGAGGCTTGTTACATTAAATTATCGTCAGATGTGCTTATTTGATACTTTATTTGTGACACTGGCAAGTCACGAATTAGTCCAGGAATCGGAGCCCCGGAAGCACAGGGGTTTTGGGCAATAAATAACGGTCAGATGACAATATATTTTGTATCTATTTGTGACACAGGCATGGTACAAATTGGTGTTGGGTCCAGGGGGCGGAGCCCCCGGAAGCTAACGGGTTTTGGGCAATAAATAACGGTCAGATGAACATATTTTTATACGTTATTTGTGACATTGGCAGAACAAAAATTGATGTTGGGTCCAGGGGGCGGAGCCCCCAGAAGCTCAGAGGCTCTATACATGAAATTATCTTCAGATGTGCTCATTTCTTACCTTTTTTGTGACACTGGCAGGTCACGAATTGGTGTGGGGTGTACGGGGGGCGGAGCCCCAGGAAGCTAAGGGGTTTTATACTTCATTTGTGTCACTGGCAGGTCACAAATTGGTGTTGGGTGCATTGGCACATTGGCACATTGGCACATTGGCAGAACAATTATCTTCAGATATGACACTGGCAGGTCACGAATTGGTGTGGGGTGTACGGGGGGCGGAGCCCCAGGAAGCTAAGGGGTTTTGGGCAATAAATAACGGTCAGATGAGCATATTTTTATGTTTATTTGTGACACTGGGAGGACACAAATAGGTGTTCGATCCAGGGGGCGGAGCCCCAAGAAGCTAAGGGGTTCTATACATTAAATTATCGTCAGATGAGCATATTTTATACTTTATTTGTTTCACTGGCAGGTCACAAATTGTTGTTGGATCCAGGGGCCGGAGCCCTAAGAAGCTTAGGGGTTCTATACATTAAATTATCGTCAGACTAGCATATTTTATACTTTATTTGTGTCACTGGCAGGTCACAAATTGGTGTTGGATCCAGGGGGTGGAGCCCCAAAAAGCTAAAGGGTTCTATATATTAAATTATTGTCAGACGAGCATATTTTATACTTTATTTGTGACACTGGCAGGATACAAATTGGTGTTGGGTCCAGGGGGCGGATCCCCCAGAAGCTAACGGGTTTTGGGCAATAAATAACGGTCAGATGAGCATATTTTTATACGTTATTTGTGACATTGGCAGAACAAAAATTGATGTTGGGTCCAGGGGGCGGAGCCCCCAGAAGCCCAGAGGCTCTATACATGAAATTATCTTCAGATGTGCTTATTTATTACCTTTTTGTGACACTGGCAGGTCACGAATTGGTGTGGGTGTACGGGGGGCGGAGCCCCAGGAAGCTAAGGGGTTTTGGGCAATAATTAACGGTCAGATGAGCATATTTTTATGTTTATTTGTGACACTGGGAGGACACAAATAGGTGTTCGATCCAGGGGGCGTAGCCCGAAGAAGCTAAGGGGTTCTATACATTAAATTATCGTCAGATGAGCATATTTTATACTTTATTTGTTTCACTGGCAGGTCACAAATTGTTGTTGGATCCAGGGGCCGGAGCCCTAAGAAGCTTAGGGGTTCTATACATTAAATTATCGTCAGACTAGCATATTTTATACTTCATTTGTGTCACTGGCAGGTCACAAATTGGTGTTGGGTGCGGGGCCGGAGCCCCCAGAAACTCAGGGGTTCTATACATTAAATTATCGTCAGACGAGCATATTTTATACTTTATTTGTAACACTGGCAGGACACAAATTGATGTTGGGTCCAGGGGACGGAGCCCCCATAAGCTCAGAGGCTTGTTACATTAAATTATCGTCAGATGTGCTTATTTCTTACCTTTTTTGTGACACTGGCAGGTCACGAATTGGTGTGGGGTGTAAGGGGTTTTGGGCAATAAATAACGGTCAGATGAGCATATTTTTATATTTATTTGTGACACTGGGAGGACACAAATAGGTGTTGGATCCAGGGGCCGGAGCCCTAAGAAGCTTAGGGGTTCTATACATTAAATTATCGTCAGACTAGCATATTTTATACTTTATTTGTGTCACTGGCAGGTCACAAATTAATGTTGGGTGCAGGGCCGGAGCCCCCAGAAACTCAGGGGTTTTATACATTAAATTATCGTCAGATGTGCATATTTTATACTTTATTTGTGACACTGGCAAGTCACCTTTTGGTGTGGGGTCCAGGGGGCGGAGCCCCTGGAAGCACAGGGGTTTTGGGCAATAAATAACGGTCAGATGAGCATATTTTTTAAAATCTATTTATGACACTGGCGGACACAAATTGGTGTTGGGTCCAGGGGGCGGAGCCCCCGGAAGCTAAGGGCTTTTGGGCAATAAATTATCGTAAGACGATTATATTTTATACTTTATTTGTGTCACTGGCAGGTCACAAATTAATGTTGGGTGCAGGGCCGGAGCCCCCAGAAACTCAGGGGTTTTATACATTAAATTATCGTCAGATGTGCATATTTTATACTTTATTTGTGACACTGGCAAGTCACCTTTTGGTGTGGGGTCCAGGGGGCGGAGCCCCTGGAAGCACAGGGGTTTTGGGCAATAAATAATGGTCAGATGAGCATATTTTTTAAAATCTATTTGTGACACTGGCAGGACACAAATTGGTGTTGGGTCCAGGGGGCGGAGTCCCCGGAAGCTAAGGGCTTTTGGGCAATAAATAACGGTCGGATGAGCATATTTGTATACCTTCTTTGTGACACTGGCAGGACACAAATTGATATTGGGTCCAGGGAGCGGAGCCCCCAGAAGCTCAGAGGCTTTATACATTAAATTATCGTCAGATGTGCTTATTTATAACCTTTTTTGCGACACTGGCAGATCACAAATTGGTGTTGGGTCCAGGAGGCGGAGACTCCGGAAGCTTAGGGGTTTTGGGCAATAAATAACAGTCAGATGAGAATATTTTTATACGTTATTTGTGACACTGGCAGGACACAAATTGATGTTGGGTCCAGGGGGCGGAGCCCCCAGAAGCTCAGAGGCTTTATACATTAAATTATCGTCAGATGTGCTTATTTCTTACCTTTTTTGTGACACTGGCAGGTCGCGAAATGGTGTGGGGTGTACTGGGGGAGGAGCCCCCGGAAGCTCAGAGCCTTATACATTAAATTATCGTTAGATGAGCATATTTTGATATCTATGTGTGACACTGGCAAGTCACGAATTGGTGTGGGGTCCAGGGGGCGGAGCCCGAAGAAGCTAAGGGGTTCTATACGTTAAATTATCGTCAGACGAGTATATTTTTATACTTTATTTGTGTCACTGGCAGGTCACAAATTGGTGTTGGGTGCAGAGGGCGTAGCCTCCAGAAGCTCAGTTGCTTTATACATTAAATTATCGTCAGATGTGCTTATTTCTTATCTTTTTTGTGACACTGGCTGGTCACGAATTGGTGTGGGTTCCAGGGGGCGGAGCCCCTAGAAGCAAAGGGGTTTTGGGCAATAAATAACAGTCAGATGAGCATATTTTTTTTAATCTATTTATGACACTGGCAGGACACAAATTGGTGTTGGGTCCAGGGGGCGGAGCCCCCGGGAGCTAAGGGGTTTTGGGCAATAAATAACGGGAAGATGAGCATATTTTATATCTATTTTTGACACTGGCAGGACACAAATTGGTGTTGGATCAAGGGGGCGGAGCCCCCAAAAGCTAAGGGGTTCTAAACAATGAATTATTGTCAGACGAGTATATTTTATACTTTGTTTGTGAAACTGGCAGGTCACGAATTGGTGTGGGCTGGACAGAGGGCGGAGCCCCCGGAAGGTAAGAGGTTTTGGGCAATTAATAACGGTCAGATGAGCATATTCTTTTTTGTATCTATTTGTGACACTGGCAGGACACAAATTCGTGTTGGGTCCAGGGGGCGGAGCCCCCGGAAGCTTAGGGGTTTTGGGCAATAAATGACGGGCAGATGAGCTTATTTTTATACGTTATTTGTGACATTGGCAGGACACAAATTGATGTTGGGTCCAGGGGGCGGAGCCCCCAGAAGCTCAGAGGCTTTATACATTAAATTATCGTCAGATGTGCTTATTTATAACCTTTTTTGCGACACTGGCAGGTCACAAATTGGTGTTGGGTCCAGAAGGCGGAGTCCCCGGAAGCTTAGGGGTTTTGGGCAATAAATAACAGTCAGATTATAATATTTGTATACGTTAATTATGACACTGGCAGGACACAAATTGATGTTGGGTCCAGGGGGCGGAGCCCCCAGAAACTCAGAGGCTTTATACATTAAATTATCGTCAGATGTGCTTATTTCTTACCTTTTTTGTGACACTGGCAGGTCACGAAATGGTGTTGGGTGTACTGGGGGCGGAGCCCCCGGAAGCTCAGAGCCTTATACATTAAATTATCGTTAGATGAGCATATTTTGATATCTATGTGTGACACTGGCAAGTCACGAATTGGTTTAGGGTCCAGGGGGCGGAGCCCCCGGAAGCACAGGGGTTTTGGGCAATAAATAACGGTCAGATGAGCATATTTCTTTTATCTATTTGTGACACTGGCAGGACCCAATTTGGTGTTGGGTCCAGGGGGCGGAGCCCCCGGAAGCTTAGGGGTTTTATACAATAAATAACGGTCAGATGAGCATATTTTTATACGTTATTTGTGACATTGGCAGGACACAAATTGATGTTGGGTCCAGGGGGCGGAGCCCCCCGAAGCTCAGAGGCTCTATACATTAAATTATTATCGTCAGATGTGCTTATTTCTTACCTTTTTTGTGACACTGGCAGGTCACGAATTGGTGTGGGGTGTACAGGGGGCGGAGCCCCCGGAAGCACAGGGGTTTTGGGCAATAAATAACGGTCAGATGAGCATATTTCTTTTATCTATTTGTGACACTTGCAGGACACAAATTCGTGTTGGGTCCAAGGGGCGGAGCCCCCGGAAGCTTAGGGGTTTTGGGCAATAAAGAACGGTCAGATGAGCATATTTTTATACGTTATTTGTGACATTGGCAGGACCCAAATTGATGTTGGGTCCAGGGGGTGGAGCCCCCGGAAGCTATGGGGTTTTGGGCAATAAATAACGGTCAGATATGCATTTTTTTAATATCTATTTGAGACACTGGCAGGACACAAATTGATGTTGGGTCCAGGGGGCGGAGCCCCAGAAGCTCAGAGGCTTTATACATTAAATTATCGTCAGATGTGCTTATTTCTTACCTTTGTTGTGACACTGGCAGGTCACGAAATGGTGTGGGGTGTACTGGGGGCGGAGCCCCTGGAAGCTCAGAGCCCTATACATTAAATTATCGTTAGATGAGCATATTTTGATATCTATGTGTGACACTGGCAAGTCACGAATTGGTGTGGGTTCCAGGGGGCGGAGCCCGAAGAAGCTAAGGGGTTCTATACATTAAATTATCGTCAGACGAGTATATTTTTATACTTTATTTGTGTCACTGGCAGGTCACAAATTGGTGTTGGGTGCAGAGGGCGTAGCCCCCAGAAGCTCAGTTGCTTTATACATTCAATTATCGTCAGATGTGCTTATTTGTAACCTTTTTGTGACACTGGCAGGTCACAAATTGGTGTGAGTTCCAGGGGGCTGAGCCCCTGGAAGCACAGGGGTTTTGGGCAATAAATAACAGACAAATGAGCATATTTTTTTTAATCTATTTATGACACTGGCAGGACACAAATTGGTGTTGGGTCCAGGGGGCGGAAGCCCCGGAAGCTAAGGGGTTTTGGGCAATAAATAACGGGAAGATGAGCATATTTTATATCTATTTGTGACACTGGCAGGTCACGAAATGGTGTGGGGTGTACTGGGGGCGGAGCCCCTGGAAGCTCAGAGCCCTATACATTAAATTATCGTTAGATGAGCATATTTTGATATCTATGTGTGACACTGGCAAGTCACGAATTGGTGTGGGTTCCAGGGGGCGGAGCCCGAAGAAGCTAAGGGGTTCTATACATTAAATTATCGTCAGACGAGTATATTTTTATACTTTATTTGTGTCACTGGCAGGTCACAAATTGGTGTTGGGTGCAGAGGGCGTAGCCCCCAGAAGCTCAGTTGCTTTATACATTCAATTATCGTCAGATGTGCTTATTTGTAACCTTTTTTGTGACACTGGCAGGTCACAAATTGGTGTGAGTTCCAGGGGGCTGAGCCCCTGGAAGCACAGGGGTTTTGGGCAATAAATAACAGACAAATGAGCATATTTTTTTAAATCTATTTATGACACTGGCAGGACACAAATTGGTGTTGGGTCCAGGGGGCGGAAGCCCCGGAAGCTAAGGGGTTTTGGGCAATAAATAACGGGAAGATGAGCATATTTTATATCTATTTGTGACACTGGCAGGTCACGAAATGGTGTTGGGTGTACTGGGGGGCGGAGCCCCGGACGCTCAGAGCCTTATATATTAAATTATCGTTAGATGAGCATATTTTGATATCTATGTGTGACACTGGCAAGTCACGAATTGGTTTAGGGTCCAGGGGGCGGAGCCCCCGGAAGCACAGGGGTTTTGGGCAATAAATAACGGTCAGATGAGCATATTTCTTTTATCTATTTGTGACACTGGCAGGACCCAATTTGGTGTTGGGTCCGGGGGGGCATGGAAGCTTAGGTGTTTTGGTCAATAAATAACGGTCAGATGAGCATATTTTTATACGTTATTTGTGATATTGGCAGGACACAAATTGATGTTGGGTCCAGGGGGCGGAGCCCCCAGAAGCTCAGAGGCTCTAGACATTAAATTATCGTCAGATGTGCTTATTTCTTATCTTTTTTTGTGACACTGGCAGGTCACGAATTGGTGTGGCGTGTACAGGGGGCGGAGCCCCCGGAAGCACAGGGGTTTTGGGCAATAAATAACGGTCAGATGAGCATATTTCTTTTATCTATTTGTGACACTTGCAGGACACAAATTGGTGTTGGGTCCGAGGGGCGGAGCCCCCGGAAGCTTAGGGGTTTTGGGCAATAAAGAACGGTCAGATGAGCATATTTTTATACGTTATTTGTGACATTGGCAAGACACAAATTGATGTTGGGTCCAGGGGGCGGAGCCCCCGGAAGCTATGAGGTTTTGGGCAATAAATAACGGTCAGATGAGCATTTTTTAAATATCTATTTGAGACACTGGCAGGACACAAATTGGTGTTGGATCCAGGGTGCGGAGCCTCAAAAAGCTAAAGGGTTCTATATATTAAATTATCGTCAGACGAGCATATTTTATACTTTATTTGTGACACTGGCAGGACACAAATTGATGTTGGGTCCAGGGGACGGAGCCCCCATAAGCTCAAAGGCTTTTTACATTAAATTATCGTCAGATGTGCTTATTTCTTACCTTTTTTGTGACACTGGCAGGTCACGGATTGGTGTTGGATCCATAGGGCGGAGCCCCTTGAAGCTAAGGGGTTCTTATAAATTAAATTATCGTCAGACGAGCATATTTGTATACCTTATTTGTGACACTGACAGGACACAAATTGGTGTTGGGTCAAGTGGGCGGAGCCCCCAGAAACTCAGAGGCTTTATACATTAAATTATCGTCAGATGTGCTTATTTTTAATACCTTTTTTGCGACACTTGCAGGTCACAAATTGGTGTTGGGTCCAGAAGGCGGAGCCCCCGGAAGCTTAGGGGTTTTGGGCAATAAATAACAGTCAGATGAGAATATTTGTATACGTTATTTGTGACACTGGCAGGACACAAATTGATGTTGGGTCCAGGGGGCGGAGCCCCCAGAAGCTCAGAGGCTTTATACGTTAAATTATCGTCAGATGTGCTTATTTCTTA
The DNA here is from genome assembly GCA_035222895.1 of Strongylocentrotus droebachiensis. Lineage (NCBI taxonomy): Eukaryota > Metazoa > Echinodermata > Echinoidea > Camarodonta > Strongylocentrotidae > Strongylocentrotus > Strongylocentrotus droebachiensis. The sequence continues at coordinate 16,822 of JAVYIG010014810.1, read as the reverse complement.
CCTTTTTTGTGACACTGGCAGGTCACGAAATGGTGTTGGGTGTACTGGGGGCGGAGCCCCCGGAAGCTTAGGGGTTTTGGGCAATAAATAACAGTCAGATGAGCATATTTTTTTTAATCTATTTATGACACTGGCAGGACACAAATCGGTGTTGGGTCCAGGGGGCGGAAGCCCCGGAAGCTAAGGGGTTTTGGGCAATAAATAACGGGAAGATGAGCATATTTTATATCTATTTGTGACACTGGCAGGTCACGAAATGGTGTTGGGTGTACTGGGGGGCGGAGCCCCGGAAGCTCAGAGCCTTATACATTAAATTATCGTCAGATGTGCTTATTTTTAATACCTTTTTTGCGACACTGGCAGGTCACAAATTGGTGTTGGGTCCAGAAGGCGGAGCCCCCGGAAGCTTAGGGGTTTTGGGCAATAAATAACAGTCAGATGAGAATATTTGTATACGTTATTTGTGACACTGGCAGGACACAAATTGGTGTTGGGTCCAGGGGGCGGAGCCCCCAGAAGCTTAGGGGTTTTGGGCAATAAATAACGGTCAGATGAGCATATTTTTATACGTTATTTGTGACATTGGCAGGACACAAATTGATGTTGGGTCCAGGGGGCGGAGCCCTCAGAAGCTTAGAGGCTCTATACATTAAATTATCGTCAGATGTGCTTATTTCTTACCTTTTTTGTGACACTGGCAGGTCACGAATTGGTGTGGGGTGTACAGGGGGCGGAGCCCCCGGAAGCACAGGGGTTTTGGGCAATAAATAACGGTCAGATGAGCATATTTTTATACGTTATTTGTGACATTGGCAGGACACAAATTGATGTTGGGTCCAGGGGGCGGAGCCCTCAGAAGCTTAGAGGCTCTATACATTAAATTATCGTCAGATGTGCTTATTTCTTACCTTTTTTGTGACACTGGCAGGTCACGAATTGGTGTGGGGTGTACAGGGGGCGGAGCCCCCGGAAGCACAGGGGTTTTGGGCAATAAATAACGGTCAGATGAGCATATTTTTATACGTTATTTGTGACATTGGCAGGACACAAATTGATGTTGGGTCCAGGGGGCGGAGCCCTCAGAAGCTTAGAGGCTCTATACATTAAATTATCGTCAGATGTGCTTATTTCTTACCTTTTTTGTGACACTGGCAAGTCACGAATTGGTGTGGGGTCCAGGGGGCGGAGCCCGAAGAAGCTAAGGGGTTCTATACGTTAAATTATCGCCAGACGAGTATATTTTTATACTTTATTTGTGTCACTGGCAGGTCACAAATTGGTGTTGGGTGCAGAGGGCGTAGCCCCCAGAAGCTCAGTTGCTTTATATATTAAATTATCGTCAGATGTGCTTATTTCTTATCTTTTTTGTGACACTGGCTGGTCACGAATTGGTGTGGGTTCCAGGGGGCGGAGCCCCTGGAAGCAAAAGGGTTTTGGGCAATAAATAACAGTCAGATGAGCATATTTTTTTTAATCTATTAATGACACTGGCAGGACACAAATTGTTGTTGGGTCCAGGGGCCGGAGCCCCCGGGAGCTAAGGGGTTTTGGGCAATAAATAACTGGAAGATGAGCATATTTTATATCTATTTTTGACACTGGCAGGACACAAATTGGTGTTGGATCAAGGGGGCGGAGCCCCCAGAAACTCAGGGGTTTTATACATTAAAGTATCGTCAGATGTGCATATTTTATACTTTATTTGTGACACTGGCAAGTCACGTTCCGGTGTGGGGTGTACAGGAGGCGGAGCCCCCGGAAGCTAAGGGGTTTTGGGCAATAAATAATGGTCAGATGAGCATATTTGTATATCTATTTGTGACAATGGCAGGACAGATATTGGTGTTGGATCTAGGGGGCGGAGCCCCTAGAAGCTAAGGGGTTCTAAACAATAAATTATTGTCAGACGAGTATATTTTATACTTTGTTTGTGAATCTGGCAGGTCACGAATTGGTGTGGGCTGGACAGAGGGCGGAGCCCCCGGAAGGTAAGAGGTTTGGGGCAATTAATAACGGTCAGATGAGCATATTCTTTTTTGTATCTATTTGTGACACTGGCAGGACACAAATTCGTGTTGGGTCCAGGGGGCGGAGCCCCCGGAATCTTAGGGGTTTTGGGCAATAAATAACGGTCAGATGAGCTCATTTTAATACGTTATTTGTGACATTGGCAGGACACAATTTGATGTTGGGTCCAGGGGGCGGAGCTCCCAGAAGCTCAGAGGCTTTATACATTAAATTATCGTCAGATGTGCTTATTTATAACCTTTTTTGCGACACTGGCAGGTCACGAATTGGTTTAGGGTCCAGGGGGCGGAGCCCCCGGAAGCACAGGGGTTTTGGGCAATAAATAACGGTCAGATGAGCATATTTCTTTTATCTATTTGTGATACTGGCAGGACCCAATTTGGTGTTGGGTCCAGGGGGCGGAGCCCTCGGAAGCTTAGGGGTTTTGGGCAATAAATAACGGTCAGATGAGCATATTTTTATACGTTATTTGTGACATTGGCAGGACACAAATTGATGTTGGGTCCAGAGGGTGGAGCCCCCAGAAGCTCAGAGGCTCTATACATTAAATTATCGTCAGATGTGCTTATTTCTTACCTTTTTTTGACACTGGCAGGTCACGAATTGGTGTGGGGTGTACAGGGGGCGGAGCCCCCGGAAGCACAGGGGTTTTGGGCAATAAATAACGGTCTGATGAGCATATTTCTTTTATCTATTTGTGACACTTGCAGGACACAAATTGGTGTTGTGTCCAAGGGGCGGAGCCCCCGGTAGCTTAGGGGTTTTGGGCAATAAAGAACGGTCAGATGAGCATATTTTTATACGTTATTTGTTTCATTGGCAGGACACAAATTGATGTTGGGTCCAGGGGGCGGAGCCCCCGGAAGCTATGGGGTTTTGGGCAATAAATAACGGTCAGATGAGCATTTTTTTAATATCTATTTGAGACACTGGCAGGACACAAATTGATGTTGGGTCCAGGGGGCGGAGCCCCAGAAGCTCAGAGGCTTTATACATTAAATTATCGTCAGATGTGCTTATTTCTTACCTTTGTTGTGACACTGGCAGGTCACGAAATGGTGTGGGGTGTACTGGGGGCGGAGCCCCCGGAAGCTCAGAGCCTTATACATTAAATTATCGTTAGATGAGCATATTTTGATATCTATGTGTGACACTGGCAAGTCACGAATTGGTGTGGGGTCCAGGGGGCGGAGCCCGAAGAAGCTAAGGGGTTCTATACATTAAATTATCGTCAGACGAGTATATTTTTATACTTTATTTGTGTCACTGGCAGGTCACAAATTGGTGTTGGGTGCAGAGGGCGTAGCCCCCAGAAGCTCAGTTGCTTTATACATTAAATTATCGTCAGATGTGCTTATTTCTTACCTTTTTGTGACACTGGCAGGACACAAATCGGTGTTGGGTCCAGGGGGCGGAAGCCCCGGAAGCTAAGGGGTTTTGGGCAATAAATAACGGGAAGATGAGCATATTTTATATCTATTTGTGACACTGGCAGGTCACGAAATGGTGTTGGGTGTACTGGGGGGCGGAGCCCCGGAAGCTCAGAGCCTTATACATTAAATTATCGTCAGATGTGCTTATTTTTAATACCTTTTTTGCGACACTGGCAGGTCACAAATTGGTGTTGGGTCCAGAAGGCGGAGCCCCCGGAAGCTTAGGGGTTTTGGGCAATAAATAACAGTCAGATGAGAATATTTGTATACGTTATTTGTGACACTGGCAGGACACAAATTGATGTTGGGTCCAGGGGGCGGAGCCCCCAGAAGCTCAGAGGCTTTATACATTAAATTATCGTCAGATGTGCTTATTTCTTACCTTTTTTGTGACACTGGCAGGTCACGAAATGGTGTTGGGTGTACTGGGGGCGGAGCCCCCGGAAGCTCAGAGCCTCATACATTAAATTATCGTTAGATGAGCATATTTTGATATCTATGTGTGGCACTGGCAAGTCACGAATTGGTTTAGGGTCCAGGGGGCGAAGCCCCCGGAAGCACAGGGGTTTTGGGCAATAAATAACGGTCAGATGAGCATATTTCTTTTATCTATTTGTGACACTGGCAGGACACAAATTGGTGTTGGGTCCAGGGGGCGGAGCCCCCAGAAGCTTAGGGGTTTTGGGCAATAAATAACGGTCAGATGAGCATATTTTTATACGTTATTTGTGACATTGGCAGGACACAAATTGATGTTGGGTCCAGGGGGCGGAGCCCTCAGAAGCTTAGAGGCTCTATACATTAAATTATCGTCAGATGTGCTTATTTCTTACCTTTTTTGTGACACTGGCAGGTCACGAATTGGTGTGGGGTGTACAGGGGGCGGAGCCCCCGGAAGCACAGGGGTTTTGGGCAATAAATAACGGTCAGATGAGCATATTTTTATACGTTATTTGTGACATTGGCAGGACACAAATTGATGTTGGGTCCAGGGGGCGGAGCCCTCAGAAGCTTAGAGGCTCTATACATTAAATTATCGTCAGATGTGCTTATTTCTTACCTTTTTTGTGACACTGGCAGGTCACGAATTGGTGTGGGGTGTACAGGGGGCGGAGCCCCCGGAAGCACAGGGGTTTTGGGCAATAAATAACGGTCAGATGAGCATATTTTTATACGTTATTTGTGACATTGGCAGGACACAAATTGATGTTGGGTCCAGGGGGCGGAGCCCTCAGAAGCTTAGAGGCTCTATACATTAAATTATCGTCAGATGTGCTTATTTCTTACCTTTTTTGTGACACTGGCAAGTCACGAATTGGTGTGGGGTCCAGGGGGCGGAGCCCGAAGAAGCTAAGGGGTTCTATACGTTAAATTATCGCCAGACGAGTATATTTTTATACTTTATTTGTGTCACTGGCAGGTCACAAATTGGTGTTGGGTGCAGAGGGCGTAGCCCCCAGAAGCTCAGTTGCTTTATATATTAAATTATCGTCAGATGTGCTTATTTCTTATCTTTTTTGTGACACTGGCTGGTCACGAATTGGTGTGGGTTCCAGGGGGCGGAGCCCCTGGAAGCAAAAGGGTTTTGGGCAATAAATAACAGTCAGATGAGCATATTTTTTTTAATCTATTAATGACACTGGCAGGACACAAATTGTTGTTGGGTCCAGGGGCCGGAGCCCCCGGGAGCTAAGGGGTTTTGGGCAATAAATAACTGGAAGATGAGCATATTTTATATCTATTTTTGACACTGGCAGGACACAAATTGGTGTTGGATCAAGGGGGCGGAGCCCCCAGAAACTCAGGGGTTTTATACATTAAAGTATCGTCAGATGTGCATATTTTATACTTTATTTGTGACACTGGCAAGTCACGTTCCGGTGTGGGGTGTACAGGAGGCGGAGCCCCCGGAAGCTAAGGGGTTTTGGGCAATAAATAATGGTCAGATGAGCATATTTGTATATCTATTTGTGACAATGGCAGGACAGATATTGGTGTTGGATCTAAGGGGCGGAGCCCCTAGAAGCTAAGGGGTTCTAAACAATAAATTATTGTCAGACGAGTATATTTTATACTTTGTTTGTGAATCTGGCAGGTCACGAATTGGTGTGGGCTGGACAGAGGGCGGAGCCCCCGGAAGGTAAGAGGTTTGGGGCAATTAATAACGGTCAGATGAGCATATTCTTTTTTGTATCTATTTGTGACACTGGCAGGACACAAATTCGTGTTGGGTCCAGGGGGCGGAGCCCCCGGAATCTTAGGGGTTTTGGGCAATAAATAACGGTCAGATGAGCTCATTTTAATACGTTATTTGTGACATTGGCAGGACACAATTTGATGTTGGGTCCAGGGGGCGGAGCTCCCAGAAGCTCAGAGGCTTTATACATTAAATTATCGTCAGATGTGCTTATTTATAACCTTTTTTGCGACACTGGCAGGTCACGAATTGGTTTAGGGTCCAGGGGGCGGAGCCCCCGGAAGCACAGGGGTTTTGGGCAATAAATAACGGTCAGATGAGCATATTTCTTTTATCTATTTGTGATACTGGCAGGACCCAATTTGGTGTTGGGTCCAGGGGGCGGAGCCCTCGGAAGCTTAGGGGTTTTGGGCAATAAATAACGGTCAGATGAGCATATTTTTATACGTTATTTGTGACATTGGCAGGACACAAATTGATGTTGGGTCCAGAGGGCGGAGCCCCCAGAAGCTCAGAGGCTCTATACATTAAATTATCGTCAGATGTGCTTATTTCTTACCTTTTTTTTGACACTGGCAGGTCACGAATTGGTGTGGGGTGTACAGGGGGCGGAGCCCCCGGAAGCACAGGGGTTTTGGGCAATAAATAACGGTCTGATGAGCATATTTCTTTTATCTATTTGTGACACTTGCAGGACACAAATTGGTGTTGGGTCCAAGGGGCGGAGCCCCCGGTAGCTTAGGGGTTTTGGGCAATAAAGAACGGTCAGATGAGCATATTTTTATACGTTATTTGTTTCATTGGCAGGACACAAATTGATGTTGGGTCCAGGGGGCGGAGCCCCCGGAAGCTATGGGGTTTTGGGCAATAAATAACGGTCAGATGAGCATTTTTTTAATATCTATTTGAGACACTGGCAGGACACAAATTGATGTTGGGTCCAGGGGGCGGAGCCCCAGAAGCTCAGAGGCTTTATACATTAAATTATCGTCAGATGTGCTTATTTCTTACCTTTGTTGTGACACTGGCAGGTCACGAAATGGTGTGGGGTGTACTGGGGGCGGAGCCCCCGGAAGCTCAGAGCCTTATACATTAAATTATCGTTAGATGAGCATATTTTGATATCTATGTGTGACACTGGCAAGTCACGAATTGGTGTGGGGTCCAGGGGGCGGAGCCCGAAGAAGCTAAGGGGTTCTATACATTAAATTATCGTCAGACGAGTATATTTTTATACTTTATTTGTGTCACTGGCAGGTCACAAATTGGTGTTGGGTGCAGAGGGCGTAGCCCCCAGAAGCTCAGTTGCTTTATACATTAAATTATCGTCAGATGTGCTTATTTCTTACCTTTTTGTGACACTGGCAGGACACAAATCGGTGTTGGGTCCAGGGGGCGGAAGCCCCGGAAGCTAAGGGGTTTTGGGCAATAAATAACGGGAAGATGAGCATATTTTATATCTATTTGTGACACTGGCAGGTCACGAAATGGTGTTGGGTGTACTGGGGGGCGGAGCCCCGGAAGCTCAGAGCCTTATACATTAAATTATCGTCAGATGTGCTTATTTTTAATACCTTTTTTGCGACACTGGCAGGTCACAAATTGGTGTTGGGTCCAGAAGGCGGAGCCCCCGGAAGCTTAGGGGTTTTGGGCAATAAATAACAGTCAGATGAGAATATTTGTATACGTTATTTGTGACACTGGCAGGACACAAATTGATGTTGGGTCTAGGGGGCGGAGCCCCAGAAGCTCAGAGGCTTTATACATTAAATTATCGTCAGATGTGCTTATTTCTTACCTTTTTTGTGACACTGGCAGGTCACGAAATGGTGTTGGGTGTACTGGGGGCGGAGCCCCCGGAAGCTCAGAGCCTCATACATTAAATTATCGTTAGATGAGCATATTTTGATATCTATGTGTGGCACTGGCAAGTCACGAATTGGTTTAGGGTCCAGGGGGCGAAGCCCCCGGAAGCACAGGGGTTTTGGGCAATAAATAACGGTCAGATGAGCATATTTCTTTTATCTATTTGTGACACTGGCAGGACACAAATTGGTGTTGGGTCCAGGGGGCGGAGCCCCCAGAAGCTTAGGGGTTTTGGGCAATAAATAACGGTCAGATGAGCATATTTTTATACGTTATTTGTGACATTGGCAGGACACAAATTGATGTTGGGTCCAGGGGGCGGAGCCCTCAGAAGCTTAGAGGCTCTATACATTAAATTATCGTCAGATGTGCTTATTTCTTACCTTTTTTGTGACACTGGCAGGTCACGAATTGGTGTGGGGTGTACAGGGGGCGGAGCCCCCGGAAGCACAGGGGTTTTGGGCAATAAATAACGGTCAGATGAGCATATTTTTATACGTTATTTGTGACATTGGCAGGACACAAATTGATGTTGGGTCCAGGGGGCGGAGCCCTCAGAAGCTTAGAGGCTCTATACATTAAATTATCGTCAGATGTGCTTATTTCTTACCTTTTTTGTGACACTGGCAGGTCACGAATTGGTGTGGGGTGTACAGGGGGCGGAGCCCCCGGAAGCACAGGGGTTTTGGGCAATAAATAACGGTCAGATGAGCATATTTTTATACGTTATTTGTGACATTGGCAGGACACAAATTGATGTTGGGTCCAGGGGGCGGAGCCCTCAGAAGCTTAGAGGCTCTATACATTAAATTATCGTCAGATGTGCTTATTTCTTACCTTTTTTGTGACACTGGCAAGTCACGAATTGGTGTGGGGTCCAGGGGGCGGAGCCCGAAGAAGCTAAGGGGTTCTATACGTTAAATTATCGCCAGACGAGTATATTTTTATACTTTATTTGTGTCACTGGCAGGTCACAAATTGGTGTTGGGTGCAGAGGGCGTAGCCCCCAGAAGCTCAGTTGCTTTATATATTAAATTATCGTCAGATGTGCTTATTTCTTATCTTTTTTGTGACACTGGCTGGTCACGAATTGGTGTGGGTTCCAGGGGGCGGAGCCCCTGGAAGCAAAAGGGTTTTGGGCAATAAATAACAGTCAGATGAGCATATTTTTTTTAATCTATTAATGACACTGGCAGGACACAAATTGTTGTTGGGTCCAGGGGCCGGAGCCCCCGGGAGCTAAGGGTTTTGGGCAATAAATAACTGGAAGATGAGCATATTTTATATCTATTTTTGACACTGGCAGGACACAAATTGGTGTTGGATCAAGGGGGCGGAGCCCCCAGAAACTCAGGGGTTTTATACATTAAAGTATCGTCAGATGTGCATATTTTATACTTTATTTGTGACACTGGCAAGTCACGTTCCGGTGTGGGGTGTACAGGACGCGGAGCCCCCGGAAGCTAAGGGGTTTTGGGCAATAAATAATGGTCAGATGAGCATATTTGTATATCTATTTGTGACAATGGCAGGACAGATATTGGTGTTGGATCTAAGGGCGGAGCCCCTAGAAGCTAAGGGGTTCTAAACAATAAATTATTGTCAGACGAGTATATTTTATACTTTGTTGTGAATCTGGCAGGTCACGAATTGGTGTGGGCTGGACAGAGGGCGGAGCCCCCGGAAGGTAAGAGGTTTGGGGCAATTAATAACGGTCAGATGAGCATATTCTTTTTTGTATCTATTTGTGACACTGGCAGGACACAAATTCGTGTTGGGTCCAGGGGGCGGAGCCCCCGGAATCTTAGGGGTTTTGGGCAATAAATAACGGTCAGATGAGCTCATTTTAATACGTTATTTGTGACATTGGCAGGACACAATTTGATGTTGGGTCCAGGGGGCGGAGCTCCCAGAAGCTCAGAGGCTTTATACATTAAATTATCGTCAGATGTGCTTATTTATAACCTTTTTTGCGACACTGGCAGGTCACGAATTGGTTTAGGGTCCAGGGGGCGGAGCCCCCGGAAGCACAGGGGTTTTGGGCAATAAATAACGGTCAGATGAGCATATTTCTTTTATCTATTTGTGATACTGGCAGGACCCAATTTGGTGTTGGGTCCAGGGGGCGGAGCCCTCGGAAGCTTAGGGGTTTTGGGCAATAAATAACGGTCAGATGAGCATATTTTTATACGTTATTTGTGACATTGGCAGGACACAAATTGATGTTGGGTCCAGAGGGCGGAGCCCCCAGAAGCTCAGAGGCTCTATACATTAAATTATCGTCAGATGTGCTTATTTCTTACCTTTTTTTTGACACTGGCAGGTCACGAATTGGTGTGGGGTGTACAGGGGGCGGAGCCCCGGAAGCACAGGGTTTTGGGCAATAAATAACGGTCTGATGAGCATATTTCTTTTATCTATTTGTGACACTTGCAGGACACAAATTGGTGTTGGGTCCAAGGGGCGGAGCCCCCGGTAGCTTAGGGGTTTTGGGCAATAAAGAACGGTCAGATGAGCATATTTTTATACGTTATTTGTTTCATTGGCAGGACACAAATTGATGTTGGGTCCAGGGGGCGGAGCCCCCGGAAGCTATGGGGTTTTGGGCAATAAATAACGGTCAGATGAGCATTTTTTTAATATCTATTTGAGACACTGGCAGGACACAAATTGATGTTGGGTCCAGGGGGCGGAGCCCCAGAAGCTCAGAGGCTTTATACATTAAATTATCGTCAGATGTGCTTATTTCTTACCTTTGTTGTGACACTGGCAGGTCACGAAATGGTGTGGGGTGTACTGGGGGCGGAGCCCCCGGAAGCTCAGAGCCTTATACATTAAATTATCGTTAGATGAGCATATTTTGATATCTATGTGTGACACTGGCAAGTCACGAATTGGTGTGGGGTCCAGGGGGCGGAGCCCGAAGAAGCTAAGGGGTTCTATACATTAAATTATCGTCAGACGAGTATATTTTTATACTTTATTTGTGTCACTGGCAGGTCACAAATTGGTGTTGGGTGCAGAGGGCGTAGCCCCAGAAGCTCAGTTGCTTTATACATTAAATTATCGTCAGATGTGCTTATTTCTTACCTTTTTGTGACACTGGCAGGACACAAATTGGTGTTGGGTCCAGGGGGCGGAGCCCCCGGAAGCTCAGAGCCTTATACATTATATTATCGTTAGATGAGCATATTTTGATATCTATGTGTGACACTGGCAAGTTACGAATTGGTTTAGGGTCCAGGGGGCGGAGCCCCGAAAGCACAGGGGTTTTGGGCAATAAATAAAGGTCAGATGAGCATATTTCTTTTATCTATTTGTGACACTGGCAGGTCACAAATTGGTGTTGGGTCCAGGGGGCGGAGCCCCAGAAGCTTAGGGGTTTTGGGCAATAAATAACGGTCAGATGAGCATATTTTTATACGTTATTTGTGACATTGGCAGGACACAAATTGATGTTGGGTCCAGGGGGCGGAGCCCTCAGAAGCTTAGAATCTCTATACATTAAATTATCGTCAGATGTGCTTATTTCTTATACAAAAATTGGTGTTGGATCAAGGGGGCGGAGCCCCCAGAAACTCAGGGGTTTTATACATTAAAGTATCGTCAGATGTGCATATTTTATACTTTATTTGTGACACTGGCAAGTCACGTTCCGGTGTGGGGTGTACAGGGGGCGGAGCCCCCGGAAGCTAAGGGGTTTTGGGCAATAAATAACGGTCAGATGAGCATATTTTTATATCTATTTGTGACAATGGCAGGACACATATTGGTGTTGGATCTAGGGGGCGGAGCCCCTAGAAGCTAAGGGGTTCTAAACAATAAATTATTGTCAGACGAGTATATTTTATACTTTGTTTGTGAAACTGGCAGGTCACGAATTGGTGTGGGCTGGACAGAGGGCGGAGCCCCCGGAAGGTAAGAGGTTTTGGGCAATAAATAACGGTCAGATGAGCTCATTTTTATACGTTATTTGTGACATTGGCAGGACACAAATTGATGTTGGGTCCAGGGGGCGGAGCTCCCAGAAGCTCAGAGGCTTTATACATTAAATTATCGTCAGATGTGCTTATTTATAACCTTTTTTGCGACACTGGCAGGTCACGAATTGGTTTAGGGTCCAGGGGGGCGGAGCCCCCGGAAGCACAGGGGTTTTGGACGATAAATAACGGTCAGATGAGCATATTTCTTTTATCTATTTGTGACACTGGCAGGACCCAATTTGGTGTTGGGTCCAGGGGGCGGAGCCCTCGGAAGCTTATGGGTTTTGGGCAATAAATAACGGTCAGATGAGCATATTTTTATACGTTATTTGTGACATTGGCAGGACACAAATTGATGTTGGGTCCAGGGGGCGGAGCCCCAGAAGCTCAGAGGCTCTATACATTAAATTATCGTCAGATGTGCTTATTTCTTACCTTTTTTGTGACACTGGCAGGTCACGAATTGGTGTGGGGTGTACAGGGGGCGGAGCCCCCGGAAGCACAGGGGTTTTGGGCAATAAATAACGGTCTGATGAGCATATTTCTTTTATCTATTTGTGACACTTGCAGGACACAAATTGGTGTTGGGTCCAAGGGGCGGAGCCCCCAGAAGCTTAGGGGTTTTGGGCAATAAAGAACGGTCAGATGAGCATATTTGTATACGTTATTTGTTTCATTGGCAGGACACAAATTGATGTTGGGTCCAGGGGGCGGAGCCCCGGAAGCTATGGGGTTTTGGGCAATAAATAACGGTCAGATGAGCATTTTTTTAATATCTATTTGAGACACTGGCAGGACACAAATTGATGTTGGGTCCAGGGGGCGGAGCCCCAGAAGCTCAGAGGCTTTATACATTAAATTATCGTCAGATGTGCTTATTTCTTACCTTTGTTGTGACACTGGCAGGTCACGAAATGGTGTGGGGTGTACTGGGGGCGGAGCCCCCGGAAGCTCAGAGCCTTATACATTAAATTATCGTTAGATGAGCATATTTTGATATCTATGTGTGACACTGGCAAGTCACGAATTGGTGTGGGGTCCAGGGGCGGAGCCCGAAGAAGCTAAGGGGTTCTATACGTTAAATTTTCGTCAGACGAGTATATTTTTATACTTTATTTGTGTCACTGGCAGGTCACAAATTGGTGTTGGGTGCAGAGGGCGTAGCCCCCAGAAGCTCAGTTGCTTTATACATTAAATTATCGTCAGATGTGCTTATTTCTTACCTTTTTTGTGACACTGGCTGGTCACAAATTGGTGTGAGTTCCAGGGGGCGGAGCCCCTGGAAGCACAGGGGTTTTGGGCAATAAATAACAGTCAGATGAGCATATTTTTTAAATCTATTTATGACACTGGCAGGACACAAATTGGTGTTGGGTCCAGGGGGCGGAAGCCCCGGAAGCTAAGGGATTTTGGGCAATAAATAACGGGAAGATGAGCATATTTTATATCTATTTGTGACACTGGCAGGTCACGAAATGGTGTTGGGTGTACTGGGGGGCGGAGCCCCCGGAAGCTCAGAGCCTTATACATTAAATTATCGTTAGATGAGCATATTTTGATATCTATGTGTGACACTGGCAAGTCACGAATTGGTTTAGGGTCCAGGGGGCGGAGCCCCCGGAAGCACAGGGGTTTTGGGCAATAAATAACGGTCAGATGAGCATATTTCTTTTATCTTTTTGTGACACTGGCAGGACCCAATTTGGTGTTGGGTCCGGGGGGGGCATGGAAGCTTAGGTGTTTTGGGCAATAAATAACGGTCAGATGAGCATATTTCTTTTATCTTTTTGTGACACTGGCAGGTCACGAATTGGTGTGGGGTGTACAGGGGGCGGAGCCCCCGGAAGCACAGGGGTTTTGGGCAATAAATAACGGTCTGATGAGCATATTTCTTTTATCTATTTGTGACACTTGCAGGACACAAATTGGTGTTGGGTCCAAGGGGCGGAGCCCCCAGAAGCTTAGGGGTTTTGGGCAATAAAGAACGGTCAGATGAGCATATTTGTATACGTTATTTGTTTCATTGGCAGGACACAAATTGATGTTGGGTCCAGGGGGCGGAGCCCCGGAAGCTATGGGGTTTTGGGCAATAAATAACGGTCAGATGAGCATTTTTTTAATATCTATTTGAGACACTGGCAGGACACAAATTGATGTTGGGTCCAGGGGGCGGAGCCCCAGAAGCTCAGAGGCTTTATACATTAAATTATCGTCAGATGTGCTTATTTCTTACCTTTGTTGTGACACTGGCAGGTCACGAAATGGTGTGGGGTGTACTGGGGGCGGAGCCCCCGGAAGCTCAGAGCCTTATACATTAAATTATCGTTAGATGAGCATATTTTGATATCTATGTGTGACACTGGCAAGTCACGAATTGGTGTGGGGGTCCAGGGGGCGGAGCCCGAAGAAGCTAAGGGGTTCTATACGTTAAATTATCGTCAGACGAGTATATTTTTATACTTTATTTGTGTCACTGGCAGGTCACAAATTGGTGTTGGGTGCAGAGGGCGTAGCCCCCAGAAGCTCAGTTGCTTTATACATTAAATTATCGTCAGATGTGCTTATTTCTTACCTTTTTTGTGACACTGGCTGGTCACAAATTGGTGTGAGTTCCAGGGGGCGGAGCCCCTGGAAGCACAGGGGTTTTGGGCAATAAATAACAGTCAGATGAGCATATTTTTTAAATCTATTTATGACACTGGCAGGACACAAATTGGTGTTGGGTCCAGGGGGCGGAAGCCCCGGAAGCTAAGGGATTTTGGGCAATAAATAACGGGAAGATGAGCATATTTTATATCTATTTGTGACACTGGCAGGTCACGAAATGGTGTTGGGTGTACTGGGGGGCGGAGCCCCGGAAGCTCAGAGCCTTATACATTAAATTATCGTTAGATGAGCATATTTTGATATCTATGTGTGACACTGGCAAGTCACGAATTGGTTTAGGGTCCAGGGGCGGAGCCCCGGAAGCACAGGGGTTTTGGGCAATAAATAACGGTCAGATGAGCATATTTCTTTTATCTTTTTGTGACACTGGCAGGACCCAATTTGGTGTTGGGTCCGGGGGGGCATGGAAGCTTAGGTGTTTTGGGCAATAAATAACGGTCAGATGAGCATATTTCTTTTATCTATTTGTGACATTGGCAGGACACAAATTGATGTTGGGTCCAGGGGCGGAGCCCCAGAAGCTCAGAGGCTCTAGACATTAAATTATCGTCAGATGTGCTTATTTCTTACCTTTTTTGTGACACTGGCAGGTCACGAATTGGTGTGGCGTGTACAGGGGGCGGAGCCCCCTGAAGCACAGGGGTTTTGGGCAATAAATAACGGTCAGATGAGCATATTTCTTTTATCTATTTGTGACACTTGCAGGACACAAATTGGTGTTGGGTCCTAGGGGCGGAGCCCCCGGAAGCTTAGGGGTTTTGGGCAATAAAGAACGGTCAGATGAGCATATTTTTATACGTTATTTGTGACACTGGCAAGTCACGAATTGTTTTAGGGTCCAGGGGGCGGAGCCCCCGGAAGCACAGGGGTTTTGGGCAATAAATAACGGTCAGATGACCATATTTCTTTTATCTATTTGTGACACTGGCAGGACACAAATTGGTGTTGGTCCAGGGGGCGGAGCCCCGGAAGCTCAGGGGTTTTGGGCAATAAATAACGGTCAGATGAGCATATTTCTTTTATCTATTTGTGACACTGGCAGGACACAAATTGGTGTTGGGTCCAGGGGGCGGAGCCCCCAGAAGCTTAGGGGTTTTGGGCAATAAATAACGGTCAGATGAGCATATTTTTATACGTTATTTGTGACATTGGCAGGACACAAATTGATGTTGGGTCCAGTGGGAGGAGCCCACAGAAGCTTAGAGGCTCTATACATTAAATTATCGTCAGATGTGCTTATTTCTTACCTTTTTTGTGACACTGGCAGGACACAAATTGGTGTTGGGTCCAGGGGGCGGAGCCCCCAGAAGCTCAGAGCCTTATACATTAAATTATCGTTAGATGAGCATATTTTGATATCTATGTGTGACACTGGCAAGTCACGAATTGGTTTAGGGTCCAGGGGGCGGAGCCCCCGGAAGCACAGGGGTTTTGGGCAATAAATAACGGTCAGATGAGCATATTTCTTTTATCTATTTGTGACACTGGCAGGACACAAATTGGTGTTGGGTCCAGGGGCGGAGCCCCAGAAGCTCAGAGCCTTATACATTAAATTATCGTTAGATGAGCATATTTTGATATCTATGTGTGACACTGGCAAGTCACGAATTGGTTTAGGGTCCAGGGGGCGGAGCCCCCGGAAGCACAGGGGTTTTGGGCAATAAATAACGGTCAGATGAGCATATTTCTTTTATCTATTTGTGACACTGGCAGGACACAAATTGGTGTTGGGTCCAGGGGGCGGAGTCCCCGGAAGCTCAGAGCCTTATACATTAAATTATCGTTAGATGAGCATATTTTGATATCTATGTGTGACACTGGCAAGTCACGAATTGGTTAAGGGTCCAGGGGCGGAGCCCCCGGAAGCACAGGGGTTTTGGGCAATAAATAACGGTCAGATGAGCATATTTCTTTTATCTATTTGTGACACTGGCAGGACACAAATTGGTGTTGGGTCCAGGGGGCGGAGCCCCCAGAAGCTTAGGGGTTTTGGGCAATAAATAACGGTCAGATGAGCATATTTTTATACGTTATTTGTGACATTGGCAGGACACAAATTGATGTTGGGTCCAGTGGGCGGAGCCCACAGAAGCTTAGAGGCTCTATACATTAAATTATCGTCAGATGTGCTTATTTCTTACCTTTTTTGTGACACTGGCAGGTCACGAATTGGTGTGGGGTGTATAGGGGGCGGAGCCCCAGGAAGCACAGGGGTTTTGGGCAATAAATAACGGTCAGATGTGCATATTTCTTTCATCTATTTGTGACACTGGCAGGACACAAATTGGTGTTGGGTCCAGGGGGCGGAGCCCCCGGAAGCTTAGGGGTTTTGGGCAATAAATAACGGTCAGATGAGCATATTTTTATACGTTATTTGTGACATTGGCAGGACACAAATTGATGTTGGGTCCAGGGGGCGGAGCCCCGGAAGCTATGGGGTTTTTGGCAATAAATAACGGTCAGATGAGCATTTTTTTTAATATTTATTTGAGACACTGGCAGGACACAAATTGGTGTTGGATCCAGGGGACGGAGCCCCCATAAGCTTAGAGGTTTGTTACATTAAATTATCGTCAGATGTGCTTATTTCTTACCTTTTTTGTGACACTGGCAGATCACGGATTGGTGTTGGATCCATGGGGCGGAGC
>JAVYIG010014809.1:0-39395 GCA_035222895.1 Strongylocentrotus droebachiensis | reverse complement strand
TATCCCAACTACATATCTGAAATTTTCATGGCCGTAGGCGCTATTGAAAGTTATCTAAATTTACTGGGAGGACCTGTTAATTTTGATATTCAATTTTTCTCAGAAGCAGAATTTTGTCTAATTTTGTTAGTGCTTATAATACATCCACATGGGCATCCAAATATTTCAAAATTGTAAAGAATCTTTATCCAGCCAATTTTTTAAATTTCCCAAAACTTTGTATTACCTTTAAGTATTAAGACAAATATTATTCTTTAACCTACATGTAGCCTGAAAAGCCTACACATTCAACTCCATCAAACTGTTATACAGTATATCACTGCATGCTTACAGTTGTAGTTCAGTTCGCATGTTATTAAGGCAACAATGACCTTTGTCTTTGTTTTGAAAAACATCTTCTGTACTTATCTACATCCAGAAGACACAACACGCTTTTTGCAGAAGATGATCACATCAATACCTACCCCTACATCTTAAGACACAACAGCAACCATGAATGACCTTCAACTCAATGAACTTTGACCCGTTGCCTTCAAAAGATAGGTTTTACCATGACTAACATTAATAAGGAACCATGGCTACATGATAACTTGATGATTCTTAGAGGCATTCAGGACTGTAGTTTGTAGAAATAAACACTGTAGGACAACGTGTCTCTGATAGGATAACCTTTGACCTACAAAACATACAATACCTTAGTGGAAACTCTACCGACCTTTCAACTTTTTTACCCTTGACCCATGATACTTACATCAGCCAGAAACCAGGTGCACATGTGCCATGAAGATGACACTGTATCTTTACCCCAAGCTACTACAATACATACAATACCTTAGTGGAAACTCTATGACCTTTCAACTCTATGACCCTTGACCCATGATACTCACATCAGCCAGAAACCATGGCTACATGTTGTCATGAAGATGCCACTGATAACTTTACCCCAAGCTACTACAATACATACAATACCTTAGTGGAAACTCTATGACCTTTCATCTATATGACCTTTCAACTCTATGACCCTTGACCCATGATACTTACATCAGCCAGAAACCAGGTGCACATGTTGCCAAAGATGATGGCATCATTGCCTTCCTTGTCATGCCAAGGTACCCCCAATGTGTGACAGATCAAAGAGCTCATTCTTCCAGGTCTCTAGGAATTAGCGGCAGTTCCGATGTCAAAGAGGACTACGTTGGGTGAACCATCTATCAGCCATCGGCCAAACACAGCCTAAAAAAAAAAAATCAAAGTTTTCACTTAGCAGAGCAACCTTGTTTTCTATCATAGTGCCTCTTTTCAACCATGAGAGCGCATGATCATCATGGGATTTTCAAATCAAAATATGAGCAAAAACAGAACAGATTACTTGTATACTAATTAATATTTTCCCCAAAACAATCTTATATTCACTTAAAAATAAATATATACATCTTTGTCTGTCTTAACTTTTGTAACTCTTTTGGGCTCTCATTTGAAAATGGTTTAATGATGGTTGAACTCAGGCCCCTCTGTTCTTTTTATTTTTCAGACATACACACTATGACATGACGGACAAAGAAAGAGGACAACATATTGGGGCCAGTCACCACGAAATGAGTCCAGTGTCGCATTAGGCTCAATCGTAGTAATAGCGATGTATACTGTGTATGTACTGAAAATTGACCCACCTACCACATTTAAGATTTTTCCAAAAATCTACTTATTAATGTCTTGTAGTTTATGTCCCCAGAGCTTGGTCACGAAATATCTCCTAACATTTTTTGGCAAATAATATAGGCTATGTAATCTGAAATTATCACGAAAATGATGCATTTCTCAAAACTGGGTAATCCCATTGTTTATAAAGTCCAATTAGGTTTTTGTTCATATTTCTGGATATAATTTATCATTTTAATGTGTGACCCCTTAATTTAAAGCTTACTTAATGTATAGATTCATATAATACTTAAAAACAGAATAACATTTTTGACCAACTGGACTCATTTCGTGGTGACAGGCCCCATATATACAGTTCCTCATTCTACCCACAACAATTGCTGTGGTAGACAAAGGAACATCCCTTCACTGTTATTACGTAAAAATGTGTAGAACAGGTGTCACATGCATATTCACCTGTTCTACACATTTTTACATAATAGCAGTGAAGGAATGTTCCTTTGTCTACCACAGCAAATGTTGAGGGTAGAATGAGGAACTGTATATTTTGTCCTCTTTCTTTGTCCGTCATGTTCATAGTGACTAACCTTGACATTTTGTTCTTTCATCTTGTCCAAAACTTTTTTTATGCGAGGGTTTTCAGGTTCCATGATTTCTACCTCAGTGCGTACTGTGCTCTCATTGTACGGTCCTAACAGGATGTATTGGTCTCCTAGCTCATCTACTGTGTAAGGAGCCTTGGATCGAATCACTGTGTAGATCCCTCCAACTTGTAAAATAGAAAGAAGTTACTCAAAGTTAGGAACTGAACTTAATATTCATCAGTGAGTGTCACAGTGGGTGATATGGGCAATACAAGGATTACCTTTGAGTTTGACATCATTTAATAAAAATTGAAAACATGCTTATCATTTAATTATTGATGTAGATAGATTCTTTACATGCATAACCATTTATGAAAACAAGACCAACAAATAATAACAATAAAATGCATCATTATTACTTGTTTACTTGTTTGTTGAGGCTTGAAGCATCAGCTTATGAGCCCATTGTGACAATCACAGCAATATTACGTTGATAAGGGTTATATTTGAGAGGATGCTGATGCCAATGGTTTTCTAGTTCAGATTTGAAGCTGTTAATAGATGGCGCTTGGACTGTCTATTTGGGTAGCCCGTTCCAGTTGTTAATTGACCGAACAGCAAGGGACCTCTGCCTAACACTTGTTTTACAATGTGGCTTCTCAACTTTGAAGATATGACCTCTCGTCCGACTTTATTTGCTCATAGAGAATAATCCCTCTTTCTGTACATCTTCTCGTCCAGTCATGATCTTGTATACCGTATTTGCTGGCGTAAAGGCCGCAGTATTTTTGGAAGAGAAAATATAAAAAAGTTGGGGTGCGGCCTTTAAGGCGAAAGAGTAAAAAAAAAAAAATCAAAGTCAAAACCAGCACGAATTTGCCCATATGCAAATACCTGCTCAGCCCGCTTGCCGCTAGTGCTATAGATCAGTGCTGAAACGCACGGTGCGCGTGCGCTTCCTATTGAATTTGTACATGCGGCCGAAAACTGGTTCGCTATGCCGATAACTGCCTCCGAAACAGTGAAAATTGAAATGAATATTGTCATGGCAATTCATGATTTTTTTCTGGGATTCTTTTTTTGTTTAAATAATAATAATATTTGCTTCATGATTTGAACAAGAAATGATAATAAATAGGAAGTAAAGAGTCCAAAAAAGAGGATATTGTCTTAAGTGGCCAAAAAAACCTCCTTTACTCTAGGTCTATGCATATGAGCAGTAATGCAGAACCTGGAAGTTTTGCCAAAGGAATGCTCTGTCTGCAATGAGCCTGTGGCAAACAAATGAAAACATAATTATGATCTTGACAAAGTACAACCACTATTTTTTTTTTTTTTTTTTGAAGTGGACAGAAAAGTGTTGGGGGGGGGGTCTGGGGAGGGGGAGGAGATTAAATCATTGAAAAATATATGGTAGAATATAGATCTAGTTAGATCTAGAACATCTTATTCTTAGCATCATTCCTTCTGTCCGGCTGTTTTTCAACTGTTGTGCACAAGTGATTAGAGGAATTCAACAAAAGAAGAAGATGCAATGGGCAGGAGACAAGACAAGTGCCAAGCCCAAATTGAAATACAAGTTTACAAAGAGTTGATATCAATCGCAACTTATTTGCGATCGATATCAATCCCAATTATGTACATAAGAGATAGGAGGACTTGAGATTGATTTGATCAATCGCAACTCTTTGTAAGACAGGGACCCTGGATTGCAAAAATTGGGATTTACAAATTTATTCACCTAGTAGGGATGTTACAAAATTTTGAGATTTTGTATACTTTACCTGTGATATACCTTAGCAGATAAAGCATCAGAAGACCTTTCATTTGATACCTAATTCACTTCCTTACCTTCAGTATTAAGGAAGTTACGGTCATTTTTTACATGGAAAATTAAGCTGTCGCTCCCCATTCACTTACTATTGACTTAAGAAAAAAGCTGTGATCGAGGAACAACCAAATACAAGTCATTCAACAATGTGAAACTCTGTATCTTTCTTGAACCTCATCAGAACTCAGTGAAATTTTCACTACTTATAGATTTAAGCATTTGGAAAAAGAAAAGAACTTTTCATCTTGACTTGACTCAATTAATTGGTTAATTAATTAGCAAAGTCATTGATTGGTACACAATGTTTATCTTGATCTTACCTCTATGAAACTGTGTTGATCATTAGATGATGATGATACACTTTGTTATTATTATTATTGGAAACAGATTATCTACTTAATAAAATTGCTTACCTCAATTTTCTTTTTTCATTGAACAGGACTGAGAGAACATGTAAGAACTTTAGCAAAGCACAAGTTCCATGTGCAGCAGATCAGCAGAAGACACCCCATCCCCCTCCCCCCCCCCCCCATAAAAAAAAAAAAAAATCAATAATTATTATGCTGGGCTTAACATTAACGACCTCCTCCCCCTCCCCCCCCCCCCCCCAATTTGTTATTATTTTTTAAATCAATAATTATATGCTCGGCTTAACATTAACGACCCCCCCCCCCCGAAAAAAAAAAATAAAAATAAAATAAAATAAATAAATAAATAAATAAATCAATCAATCAATAATTAAATACTGGGCTTAACAACACCCCCCCCCCCCACACCTAGGATCCAGTGAAAAAAATACACGGGGGCTCAGGGCGAATTTGCCCCCGAAATGCCCAAAAGAGCCCCCAAAAATCAGAAAAGAGCCCCAGTAAATTTGCATAGAGTTCAATGCAAAACAAATTTTAGAGTGTTATTTTCATGCAGGCAAGCTTGAAAAGTAGCCCCCGAAAAATAAATATTAATTTTTTCCCTGCTAGGATCCATGCAGGTATTTCAATGTTTATATTTGTTTATAATTTTTAATATTTGCAAAAAACGATAAAAACAAGGTCAATCTGACCGAGCATACGTTCCATAACAATAAAACAAAGATCTGTCTGGAGAAAGTCACTCGATTTTCACAACTTTTCATTCCTGTTATGTTTATAAAATCCACATTCATTGTCTTAATCCTGGCCAAAATGAATGGTTTCTTTTCATATTATGTACGAATGATGTATAAATTATCGATATTTTACATGATTTCATACTCATAATCAGTATTTTCATATAAAAACTGGGGTAGAAAACGGTATTTTCTTCGCATCGTTTGCATCAATCGCACGATCACCACACACAACAAGTCACGTACACACGCATGCGCTGTAGCACCCTCACAGCGCTGTGCACTCTCACTCGGTGACTGCCGTTCGAAGTTGCAAAACATGACATGACATCCATCAATTCCGGGCCTAAAAATACACATTTCGAGTCGTAGGATTTCGATAAAATTTCACAAGAGCACAGATAAATAGGAAAGCTATCGGTCTGCTTACTTTTTTTGAAGTCCTAACGACTCGATCCTTAAGTAAAAGACGGTGGAAGTTAACTCTCATTTTGTTTGCTCTCTGGTGATCGTTGTGATGAAAAATCTCCATATGAAGTGGATACCAAATTAAAGAGGAAAGTTTAACGAATATGATAAAACTAGTATCCGAAATATCAAACCCCTATAACAGCTACGAAAATGGTGTTTTAAGGGGAGTCCCCCACACCGTTCGCATTTGGGCGCGCACGCAAGAAGTCAGATTTTGATCACCGCTCAGCGCCGGGATTGTAACGTACCTACACCTAGATCTAGGCTTTGTGAAACTTTGTCCTTTATTAAGCACAATTTTGATATTTGTTTACTAGATCTAGACTACTTTGATTCCTTTCAAAGGTAATGGTAGTTCTAAATCACAATCACTGCCATAGTTTTATCACTGTCTTGAAAACATTAGAAGTCTATTAAGAATATGAGTGAGTTTGAGCTTCGCATTGAGTTTGAGCCGAGTGACCATTCAACCCTGTTTGATTACATGAATATGAACACGTGGGACTGGACTACAGTTTACTACCTTTATTAGCGACCTCCCATGCAATCTCGAAGACGAAACGATTTTCTTCTTTGGCTGAGGCTCCTCGGTCCATATCGCCGAGGAAGTGCATCTCGTCGACGTCGACTCCTCCCAACGTCCGGAGCATTTTGGAGCTCCCCCTCCGACTCATTCGCGAAGTCGCCATACTTGCTCTGTCGTTTATCACGTCCCTTGGAATATCAGCGTCGTGGAAAATCGTACGATCGCGTGTGATCGGTACTGCAGTGTTTTGCATATTAATTTTATGAACGACCTGTGAAATTTGATAGCACAGAAAGATACCGCTGTTTAATTTTTTGTTTCAAGAGAATTCTCACGTACGAGAACATAACATGCCTTACTAATAATACTATACTCCCTTTTAATAGATCGGCTTTACATCAAAATAATCGACATGAATCTTTTTGTATAAGAGGATTAAAGTTCAAAGGACAGTAAAGTTGATAAGTTCATTTTTCAACCCTGAACTGAGGCCATGCATGATCAAGGGGCGTGACATACCCTAGCCACGTGGCTTCTAGCTTTCTAGCCTTTGATTGTCTCATTTTTCTTTTCACATCAAGTTTGTTTAGTTTATCTTTCTTTAAACAATTGGATGAATGACATATATAAGTAAAATACTCAAACATACATGTGGACATTGAAAATAAATACATTAATGAAATTAAGACCGGGAATTCAGAAAGACGAGGAGACCCCGTTGGGAAAGCTTAATTGTAAAAGTAAGGTTCCTCAAAACAATAACAAAATAAATGTTTAAAAATTTGTTTCCTTCACTCTGTAACTATTAACTATAAACGATATGCATGATATCAAAAGTGGTATCACTAATTGATACAAACAATGGGTAACAAATACTGTAGAAATAACTATAAACAGATCGAGTATATTAAATAGGAAAAGCAGAAAAGAAAGATATATGGACAAGCGGCCAATTCAAATGCCATTATTTCAGTATAATTATCATATAAGTTCATGTGTTTTGGTGATATTTAATCCTGTGTTTGAAAGTTGAACAGTTAACAATTTCGGACATAAATTGCTCACCCCGGCCGTCCACCAGACCCATGCGTGCAAAGATAGAGACTTTTTTAAAACTCGATCTGAGTATCTTTTTTCAGAAACTTGGACAGCTCAGTAGGACTATGGATCAACTGAGTACGCCAGGGTAGGACGTACTTCTGACCAAAGCCGGGTGTGTGTTACGGGATGGAGAACGGGCCGAAGATCGTAAGACTAAATTGTTTTTCTTAACTTGTCAGAGATTTGTAAAGACTTTTAATCACTTAAAAAAAAACATGGGGCCACCTCTAGTCGTTAACAAATTCTGCGTAAATTTAACCAGGACAAACACCGGGGGTGCGTTTCACAAAACTTGTCATCAGTGACAAATAACAGTTTTTGTTATAAGCTACTGAAATCCTTGCTTCTGATTGGTTGTCAACAGATTTGTCACTGATTTTTGTCATTTGTCGTTGAAAGAGGTTTTGTGAAACACCCTCCGGGACAAATGCGGGGACAAACTAATGGACAAAATGACTACGTCTTGCACAAAAACCTGCGTGTCGTAAAGTAAAATAAAGTAAAATGCCGACTCTGCATATTTTTTACCCATTTTTTATTGTCGCCATCTAGCGGAAGAAACAAGACATGATTTCGAAACATTGTAAATAAAATCCCCGTGTTGAATAAAGAAGAGAATTCTTGCTAATAATATCATCCAGCTTTTTTCGGAAGGCCTCCTCTTAAAAGTTGTGTGCCGCTTGAATCATTAACAGTTGGATAATGGAAATAACATGAAACTCGCAAAAATCGTCTCTTTATTATTATTATTATTTAAACAAACCCGGGCTAAATATAGAGGGAAAACAGCGGTGATAAATATTTTACGTGTGCACAAATTTTGTGCGATTCCACGATGCCCCCTTCCAGAAAATAAATAAGATACAGGCTCAGAAAATTATGAGAAGAAAATAACAATACTGTTAGTGTTACAGGGCCCTCATAATAGAGAACAGAATGACTATAATGAGGCTACCCTGTGTAAACAATATTAAGACATATAATGATAATTATTGTTATCATTATTATCAAACATGTGCAATGTACAATGAAAATAGAACAAGATATCGGAAACTCAGTAACCCTCTCAGATTTGGAATATAATGAGCTATTTTAACCCCTCCCCCTCCTTCTCTCCCTCTCTCTCTCTCTCTCTCTCTCTCTCTCTCTCTTTATCCGTCTGTCTGTCTGTCTGTCTCTTTCTTTCTCTCTTTCTCTCTCTCTCTCTTTCTCTCTTCCCTAGCTCTCTCTCCCCAGTCTCTCTCTACCCCCTCCCTCACTGTAAGCTTACCCTCGATCTCGACACCCGGATCCCTTCTCTCTCTCTTTTTTTCTGGAACATCGGGGAATAGTGCTAGTTCAATTTGTAACTGCTCTTACCATATCGACCCCCTCCCCTCCCCTTTAAAAAAAAGCTAATACTAAAAACCAAAAAATTAATTCGTCCATCCATCGAGGTTTTTGGCATGTTAAATGACCGATGAATTGACCCATTTTGCCTCGATCCTAGCTATAGAGTAGAGAGACTGTGTAAGTTTAGCCGAGGTAGGTCGGGTGAGGTGTATATGGGCCGGGGAGCTGGGCGGGGGAGATAAGGCGATCAATGTGGCTAGTGTTAGCTAACTTCCTCTCGTTCTATCTTCACATAACGCTGAAGCGTCTCATCTTAGTTTCCGACCACCTTTCATCCCTTGTCCTTCCCGGTCTCTCTCCTTCAAGGTCCTTCGCTAAGAAACTCGATGAATGATACAGCCAGCTTTACCATAAACAAAGTGTTCTTGGAGAAGTCGGCGAGACCAGGAACTTCCGTCCCTATCGAGACTAAACCGCCTATTTGCACCTGGACGTATATAAGCGGTCTACTTTTATCAAAGTCTATAATGTTACCACAGTGAATGTACCCCTAACTCTTGCACTTTGTATTCCGTTCCAAACCTAGCCCCCCCCCCCCCCCCCCCTCCCCGCCACAAATCAAAACATGGGAGGAGGATTTTCATTGGGGTGCCGCTGAGGGATGCCGTTTTAATTAAAAGTTCAATTCACTGACAAGCAAAGAATCAAGACAGTCATTCAATTTTTCGTTTATTTTTTTCCTATCCAAAATTCTTGTCAATAAAACAATGAAAGAAGGGTCGTCACAATGTACCGCCTTTTAAACTAAAAGATTTGATGGCAGCACCCAGCAAGTCCTCCAACACGTTTTGCACCATTCCGGGCACCATTTTGGGTGGGGGGGGGGGGGGGGGGGGCCAGCATCCCCAGCTCCCAGAATCATGCCACTCATATGCTACTTATCGTGACCCTAAACCTAACCCTATATTCTGGACAGCTTCGGTGGTTGTTCCACCGCTCTCCTCATTGTGTTTTATAGTTGAAAATGTATTGTTAGTTTGTATGTTGCATGCTAGTGGTATGAATATGGGTCCAGTAGTTAATGTTGAAGTTAAACTCTGGCCTTTTATAATGTATAAAAGGAGAAAGATCGATCGGGAGGGGGGGGGGGGTCAGAAAATGGGGCCTTGTATCCACCCCGGTGTTCGCAACCCCAAATAACCCTATCTCCTTTATAACATTTTGTATTAATTCTTGAGGAGACGGTTTGACAGGGTCTATATCGGTGTGTTGATCGGATTCTAGATTAAAAGTATGAATTTGCTCAACTAGGTGACTATGATGTTCTCTAAAATTAGAAATTTCCCAAAGTGGGTGGCGGTGTGGGTTGAAGTACTTTTTAAGCCGAAATCAAAGTCCCTCTCAAAAAAGAAAAGTACAAAGTTTATTATGATT
Organism: Strongylocentrotus droebachiensis; assembly: GCA_035222895.1. Lineage (NCBI taxonomy): Eukaryota > Metazoa > Echinodermata > Echinoidea > Camarodonta > Strongylocentrotidae > Strongylocentrotus > Strongylocentrotus droebachiensis. The sequence goes on along the minus strand of JAVYIG010014809.1, from coordinate 29,352 downwards.
ATAATCAGATCGCAGTTCTCGCCTCCGTAAAAACATCTAATTCGTTTATTAGATTGAAGTATATTTTTTCCTGAAGGTTTTCATACACATAAGAGAAGCACTTCCCGTTCAAACATGGAAAAACAAAACCTTTAAAGTCCGTCTGTACTAGTTTGGCCAGTGGGATTAGACCTACCTGCAAGGTCACTGACAGGCAGGTGGTTATCTCATCAAATCAGCTCTCAATTAACATAAGAAAAAGGGGATCATGGGGGACCAACAGGCACCGATTGGGCATTGTTTGCAATAGAGGGCGCAAGTAGCTATAAGTAGTGCAGTGGGAATTTAAGTACTTTACAGTTTGTATTATGTGAAATAGGTCTATTTCCTTTAAAATTGTAGTCATTCGAATTCGTCCGTTGCCGTTGAACACTTTTAGATACTGTCTCCAACATCACCCTCAAAACACTTTTCTTATACATAGTTCACCCCCAAAAATCTTCACATCTTGACTGACCAAAGCGACATAACTTGTAGTTTTTTAACATGCTAAAAATATATATGCTTCTATTACTACCACTACTACTAGTACTACTACCACCATTATAATACTACTATAGGCCTACTGTCCACTGCTACAATTACTATTACTACTACTACTACTAATACAACTACTACCACTATAATACGACTTAACTACTAACTTTACTACTACTACTACTACTACTACTACTACTACCAGTGGCGTAATGAGCAAAAACGTTTGGGGGGGCTGACAAAAAAAAAATCCGAATCACCCCACTCTAACATGCAGGCCCCGCTGAATTACGTTTCTCAAAGCGGGGTCTAGGGGCAAAGCCCCGGTGAGGTTCAAGGGGCGAAGCCTCCCGCAGCTCAAGGGGTATGGGCATCAGTGGCGGATCCAGGAATTTCTTACCGGGGGGGGGCACAAAATGGCATGGGGTGAAATATATGTAAAACGATGAAGCAACAGAACGAGGCTTTAACGGCGAGGGAGCGGAGCGACCAAGCAGGGGGTGGGTCTGGGAGGGGGTTCTGGCCCCCTCCCAGTGTAAGAAGCATTTGCAATTTTAGAACCAAATTAGACGCATTTTTCAGGCATATATGACGTAAAATTGCTTTCTCCTACCCCTTCCAAGAGTAGGAATCTTTTGCAATTTGAGAACCACATTTGGCGCAATAATGTCCACCGACACTTCATGGAAAAAAAAGAGGCCCTCTGATTAGTTAGAAGTTAGAGAAAAGTGATCTGTCACGTCGTGAGACGTTGTATAAATTATGCTTTGATGCCGCACAATGCACAAAGACGGTGGTCCGGTACTTCACCAGTAGTACTTGCAAAAATTATCTCAAGTGTATAAACTGTGTCGTTATCAGGGGAGTCGCTAGATCTTTTTCAGTGGGGGAGGGGGGGGGGGGGGTGTAGAGGCCGCCGATTAACGACAAAACGAGCCACCAATAATATTATTTACAAATATAAAAATGCCAATGTCCAAATGTCTACAAATTTAAGCCTTTAAACCCGGGTCCAGGAACTAAGTTATTTTTCAGTTATCCCGTCCCGCGCGAAGCGCGGAAGCTTTGACACTTCATTAAATTATTAGGGAAAGAAGACGATCCGTTGTACTGTTCTCGACTCTTGTTTCGCCCCTCCCGCGCAAAGCGCGGAAGCTATGACGTTTAATTTAATTATTAGAGAAAGAAGACGATTCATTGTACCGGTCCCGAGTCTTCATCCTTGTCTGAATTCAGTTCCCCCTCCCCCTCCCGCGCTAAGCGCGGAAGCTTTGACGTTTCAATTCATTATTACTCTTAATCCTTGTCTGAATTCATTTTCGCTCATCCCGCGCGAAACGCGGAAGCTTTCAAGTTTCATTAAATTATTAGAGAAAGAAGACGAATCGTTTTATTGTGTCTTTGTCTAAATTCAGTTCCCTCCTCCCACGCGAAAGCTTTGTCGTTTCATTTAATTATTACTCTTAATCCTTGTCTGAAATAATTTTCACGTTTCATTAATTATTGGAGAAAGATTAAGACGATTCGTTGTATCGTGTTCTTGTCTGAATTCAGTTTCCCCCCTCCCGCGCGAAGCGTGGAAGCCTTGACACTTCATTAAACTATTAGAGAAAGAAGACGATCCGTTGTAATGTTCTCGATTCTTATTTCTTGTTTCGCCCCTCCCGCGCGAAGCGCGGAAGCTATGACGTTTCATTTAATTATTACTCTTAATCCTTGTCTGAAATCATTTTCACGTTTCATTATTTATTGGAGAAAGATTAAGACGATTCGTTGTACCGTTCTCGACTCTTAATCCTAGTCTGAAATTAGTTCCTCCCCCCCTCCCGCGCGAAGCGCGGAAGCTTTGCCGTTTCATTAAATTATTAGAGAAAGAAGACGATTCGTTGTACCGTTCTCTACTCTTAATCTTGTCTGAATTCAATTTCCCCCACTGGGCCCCTTAACGGTATATGTGCAGTGTTACATGATGTAAGGCCATTTAAAAAAAAAAAAATGTTTAGCGTCCCCGCCCGTTTCCTTTTTGGGGGCCGCCTCCTTTTTTTTTTGAAAGAAAAAAAACATGAAAAACACTGCTAAAATGTCTCTATTCTGAATAAAAAAAAAAAAAAAAATTGTCGGCGGCCATCTTGAAAAAAAATAGCCCCGACTGTCAGGGGAAATGTACCGAGCGGCCATTTTGAGCGGCCATTTTGAAATAAAAAATAAAAAATAAACAGGGCCTCCTCCTTCCTATTTTTCGGAAAAAACAGGACGCTAAACATGTTTTTTATGGAACGCTCGTTCGCAAATCTGTGCATGCTCAGCCCGAGTGGTGGGTAGCATGTTATCTCCCGACAGTGCTTTGCACAGTAGCTTCTGGAAAGGAATTATAGTGTTACTGTTAGTGGCCACTATAAGGCCCTTAGTGACTATAAAAAAACATATGCTCTTCCTGGCTATTTGGAAATGGGTCAGTTTGCAAGAAATAATGGAGAAACTATAGCATTTTGTTGAAAATCATGTGATATCACTAACATTTATACATTACTTGTGAAAATAAGTCATGGTTCAATTTTATTTGGGGGGGCTGGCGCCCCCCCCTAGCCCCCCCACCAGTACGCCGGTGACTACTACTACTGCTGCTACTATACTACTACTATTCCTACAATTACTACTAATTCTTCTATTAATACTACAACATTTATTTTCTTATATTATTCCACTATGTAAAAACGATTTATATCCGTGTTTCCATTATGACGACGTCATTGTAACTTTGCTACTGTGCATTACATGTATCTATTTAGATATATCATTTTCTATTGTATATTGTTCATATGCTTTGTGTAATGCCAACAACTGAATTTCCAAATGGACCAATAAAATTAATCTGAATCTAAATCTGAATCTGAACTACTTCTTCTTCTAATAGCTTCTACTACTACTACTACTACTACTACTACTTCTTCTTCTTCTTCTAGTATACTTCTATTCCTACACATTATACTACTACTACTACTATTCCTACAGTTACTACTACTTCTACTACTATATTACTACTACTACTACTATTAAATAATAATAACAATTCGCACACAAGCTGAGTTATAAGACGTACATTTTAGCACTGGGGTCAGTCAGAACAACATATAGGTTATAGGTCATCCAAACTGTCCAGTCTTACATGATAGACAATTAAAATACGACTTGCGAACGGTTAAGTCGTGAGTGTGACTGATTGATTGATTGATTTTTATTCGACAAGCTTCCAACATACAACAATATACAATAATAACAGGTCAAAATTAAGTCAGTTTGAACAGGATAACCCACGAAAGCTTTTTTTCCAGTGGGATCTCCTACAGACATGTACAAAATTAATAAGTTAAAATAGTAATATTTACAGACAGATAAGAAAAATTAAACTAATTACTTATTAAAGATAATAATAATAACAACATTAAACTGATGATAGAAATGATAATTAGTACAAGAAGAAAAAGAAGAAGGAGAAGAAGAAAAAGAGGAGAAGGAAGAAGAGGAAAATAATGATGTATTTGTAGAATTTCTATGACGGACTCTTTATTCTCCATAACCAGAAATAAAAAAATAAAGGGATGATCTTGTAGGTTAAGTTTATATTATTTCGACACTTGTCAACATAATAAAAAGTAATATACAAACTAGGTACATATACATTATTAACAAAAGTCAAAATACATATATATAGTAATCATAATATAAATCAATTCAATAATAAATTATACCTTTCAAAAAACATAGTTGACAAAATCATTTCAAAATTGAAAAAATGCAGAAAATCGCCAGCTAGAGCTTGAAGGTGATGGCGGTCTCAGGAAAGGAACCTATAAATGAGCGACCAAACTTATAATATAAAAGTATTCAGAAACAAACTAGCTAGAACAGGCTCATAATCAAGGGAATCTATTTTTTGAAGGCATTACAATAAAATGCGTTAAGTTGAAACAAAATGGTTATCATGTAAGTGTATGCTTTTGTGAAACATGTTATTAATGTTGTCGTGCAAGTGTCTGTGAGAGTGTTAGTGTTTGGAACGCTTATTAAATTATGACTTGTATTATGCTGATAATAATTTACGCTTCTGCGTGCGACCAAATTGATTTCATATCTCTTCAATGGAAACTCGTTCTAATTGTCTATTGTGACGTCAGGCAAACCTCACGAACAGCAGGTGGATATGAGTAGGCGTGGTTGATAAACAAGAGTGGGCGTGGCTGATAACCTACGAGTGGATGTAATTTGATAACAAAAGTAGACAGTCAAGCGTTCTAATTAGTACGTGCTTAGATAGCATTGTGAAAATGAAAGTAACTCTGAAGTTCATTTGATACTGAGTAAATATAATTCTAACGTAGGAAGGAAGTAAAAAGGAATGAAAAATAACGCTATAGTTTATTTCCTGTTGAGAGTGTCGATTGAAATAAGACTTACTTGCCTTAGCTAGCGTAAATGTAACGTATTTTCTCTGTACCTATAAATGAAGAATTAAAAAAAGAAAAGAAATGGTAAATCTACTTATTGTAAGATTGTGCTGTTTCGCTTTGCGAAATGTGTCATTCGGGATATCAAAATATCACCTAAGATAGACTTTAGTGTGAAGACTTTAAGTGTGTTCTTGTTGGGATGTGAACCAACGTCCAACCTTTTCTTTTTGAAAAAATCTAATAGTTCTTCCAGATGATATTACCACATCGACCACGAAGACAAATAATTTCGGGCAACAGTTAACATTTCAGGCAATGTAGTAGCTTCGTGGTTTTACCAACTGAGTCAGATGTACGCGGTAAGCTGCCCGAAATGTTTGACATAGCGCCCTCATCGAGGACTGGTAACGTGATCTGATTGGGCGATGAATTTTTGACGGCAGGTGTACGGAAATGCGCATGCGTGATTGAGTCAGTAATGTTGAATGGGCTATTTTGTTTGTGCCAATGCATGTGTTACCTTACCCTGTATTCCAAATAAAATGTAAAATTGACAATTAACGAATGTTACTGATTATGGATGCATTATTATTTTATTTATAATTTATACAAGTAAAATGTATAGCTTTAAATTATTTACAATTTTCTGTATTTTACGGAGTATTTTGAAATGTTCATTTTAATTAAAGGAAAGGAAGCCCCTGTTTGCGTTTGTTGCTAAACATTGTTACGAACATGATATCTGAGTTTTTGTTTGCTGTTTTTAATCATAACTAAAATCAATCAATGTAAAATAATCGGGTTGTTGCGATGTGAAAATGTCACATACAATATCTTATACAACATAAACAATTTAAAACCACCCCACTGCACAAATATGAGGTAAATAAATCAAAAACACTGGCACTTTTAAAATCTTGGCGGGGGGGGGGGTGCAGCCTGTGTCCTCTACTGAGCCCCTCTTCTCGTACGCATATGCGCATACATTATTTTCAAGCGAGGAGATTTTCTGTTCGAGAAAAGTGATTATTATGCTTTAAGAAGTAATTCAGAGTCTAGAAATGTTTTTTTTTTAAATGTAAACTTTTAAACAGAAAAAATAAGATCACATTTTCAGTTTATTAACCGGAGTTTGACTGAAGATATATTCATTGATTTGTTAATTTATTAACTGGCTGATTCATATTTAATGACTGATTGATAATTATTGATTGATTGGTTGACTTAATATATCATTTTTATCAATACTCGATTACTTCACTGCTGTGTGTGTAATCCTAATTGGTAAATTCTTTGACCGATACGTTTGATTATTTGAACAATTGGTTTGTTGAATTACTGACTTGCTATTGATTCATATCTTGTTTACCCAGGGTAGCCTCATCGGTATCAAAACAGCTCTCACTTAAGGCCCTGCAATTATGATATCCGCCTTTACATTCATTTCATTTCGTTTATTTCTATTTCCAACAAAATAACATTAAATACATGGGATTGCATTGTACATAGTAAAACAACGAAACTTAACAATATAATTGTAATTGGTCCACAGTATAGGCCTACAACAGGCATAACAGGTTGGTCATGTAGGGGACTTCTGAAAAGCTGGGCTTGTAGATTGTAGACCTAGAATATCAATAATAAGGGAACGCACACAAAAATAAACCGGATAGGCATAACATATATATATATATATTTTTTTTTTTGGTCCCAAAAATTTGAAAATTTGACCAATCGACGTTTCGTTCCGTTGGGGAGGGGGGGGGGGGGTGGTTAGGTCACCCATTAGCATAATTATTTTAAAAAATGAGGGGGGAGTTTTCCTCCAAAACACACACACACAAAATTGCTTTCGCGCCTGATTGTTACTATTATTATTATAATTATTATTATTATTATTATTTATATTATCCTTGTTATTATCGTTTAGTCAGTTCCTACAAATCAAGTGGTTAATTAACTAAGTGAGTTACTAATTGATTTCTTTGTTGACAGAGCGCGTTATACCTGATTGGTTGAATACTTAACTGGTTTACTGAGGGTGGTAGCTAAATAATTGTTTGGTTGACTGAGTTTGGTATTAACTGATCGGTCGAATGAAGTTGATTGGTGAGATGACTCAGTGATAACTTGGTTGATTGATTAGTTGAACGTGATTATTCAGTTATCCTTATTTAATTTAATAGTCTTTGATGTTACCAAATTTGCAGATATCTAACACTTCCCTTTAATAAATGCTGAGAGCATATGGAGAGACCAGACAGTGAGGTAAACAGTTGAGATCATGGTTCTGAAATCCGCTTTCGGTATCGCCAAGAAATTAGATTATATGAATGCTGTGGGCGGGACATAATTTTATGGGCGATGAGAACAAAAATGTTCTTTGTCTGGACCGAAAGGAGAAAGATAATAGACATATTGATAACAATAAAGCACCTTCATCGTGGTCAGGTGCTTCTCATTCTACAGATGAAGAGATGATGGGCAACTACACGGACAGGCAAGGGGAAACGCATCACCACCATACACCCCGCCTATACACTGCGTCTACTGGGAAGATAAGGAGGATTGATAATGGAACTAGTTTATTAATATTTTTTTTATTTTTTAATTTAGGTTTTATTTCCACATGCACTGCATATGAAACAAATTACAAAGTAAGGCATATACAAGGTAACAAAACATGTACATAATATGCGATAGATACAACAGTAAAAAACAAAGGATTTAATGGCTAGTCATTAAATACAAATGATGGTATCAGTAATCTGCAGTAGTGAGGAGGAAACCTTGGAAGCGCTTGTAATTAAGGTTCCCTTTACATAATACGTTTGTTACATAATATAAAACAAAACAAAACAAAACAAAAGAACAAAAATTGATGTGTGGTGCAGCCAGCCAACAAGTGTTGATAATACCGATGGTCTCTAATTATGATGACCTATAAGCATTTTCATACTGAAGTAGAAGTTTATGTTTCAAGTGATATTTAAAAGTAATTAAACTTTGGCAGCTGTTGGCAAATGTCCAAAACAAAGACAGAAAGTTGACACTCTTTTTTGTTCCCAATTTTTATATAAACGGGCAATGAAAATATTATAATAAAATACATGTCAAATTAAGGGAAATTGATACTCACACAACATCATTTAAGATCATGTTTTGAACTTTTACGCTTCATTTAATTGTAGAAGGTCTGTTTAAGCAAATGGCAAAATAAAGCAAGTAGCCATCCAAAATAATGCTAATAAACATGTGCATCTGTAAGACATTCTTGTTCAACAATGAAAAAAGAAGAAAGAGAAACAATGACAAGGCTTGAGCTCTGGATATCAACTATATAGTCTCAGGAATGCATGTTTTTTTTTACAAGCTAAGTCAATATAGCTCTCCTTTCCACACAAGATCGCATATTTGAGTGGCCAGATGCCCCATTTTTGCAATTTTCTTTCAGAGATTCATGCAGTGTTAAATGGCTATGCTCAATCAAGCATGAATGGTATTTTTTCCTCTTCAGTTTGCATAATTTTCGGATTAATCTATATGTTTAATTTGGTATATAATTACAAAATATGTTTATATTAAATAGTGGTTTGAAAATCTTAACTATAAAATAGTGTACACTTTTTTCTGACTGAGTGTATATTTTGACTAGTATCTGTTAAACATTTTTCTGAATGAAGTTGTGTAATGTGTCGTCATCGACACCGACGTAATTTTGTGTTTCAGTTTTTAACGAATGTCTTGGCAAGTCGTCAGTCATATTAATAGGAGGGGGTGTTAAGATATTGAGGTATAATATGGGTTAAACAAAAAGACTATCAAAATAGCGATGTTGTCATCAAGAAAGGAAATCATCAGATAGCAGTATATTTTCTAAATTCTATTTTTATAAGTCTAAGGAAGTATTTGCAAGTTGATTGTATAAAGTATACAAATATATCATTGTTGTTACCTTAATGTACATGCAGTCATGTAAAGTGGTGAGGATGGTGCATATTCTCATCATTTTTTAATCTTATTAAATCCGAGATGCACGGCCCCACGTGTTATCAGTGTCTGTGATATGGTTTAATATTGAAGCCCTAAAAAAGTGCTTCAAAATGATCAAGAAGTGCCTCAAAAAAGTAAAAATCTTTGAGTGACCGGTTTTACCATACTCGTTTTCTCCAATAGACTGTAGTTTTATGAAAACCGTTTGGTAAACGGTTTTCAAAATTAGTTATTCCAATCATAAATATCTTGATAATCAGACAAACGATTGGCTTGTAAAATTCATGGGGTTCCTGACTGACCTAAAGGTTTATAATTATCAGCATGAGCTAAATCCTACATTTGTTGCAGAATATAATCTTTTCTCCAGTTTTCTGTATGTAGGCCTAATTTAACACCTTCAAACATTGCAAAAGGACGGTGGTGTGAGTGTCTGGCTGACATTACAGGTGTAGTTTAATATTATTAGCATTATCATTCGGAAAAACAGAGGCGTCTGTATAATATTAGCTCATTTGAACAGGTGTGAAACAAATACCTCTCCAACATGGATAATTATTGATCACAATATTATTATGGGAGAGAGAGAGAGAGAGAGAGAGAGAAAGAGAGGGACAGGGGAGAGAGAGACAGAGAGAGAGACAGAGAGAGACAGAGAAAGAGAAGGAGAGAGGGAGGAAGGGAGAGAGGGAGGAAGGGGAGAGTGAGAGGCGGAGATCGAGAAAGGGGGGGGGGGGGGGGTGAGAGAAAGGGAGAGAGAGAGAGAGAGAGAGAGAGTATGTTCGTGCGTGTGTGTGAGTGTGTGAGAGAGACTGAGAGAGAGAGAGAGAGGGAGAGAGGAGAGAGAGAGTATTGGAGATAGAAAATGTCGACGCCGCCCCCCTCCATTCAAATCCCTGCTCCACCCCCTCATCGCTGCTGCGTGGCAATAGTACGACCGTGTATTATTTTTCCTGTGAATGGCTATTGACTTTGGCTATGTTCCAACTGCATGTTCGCATTGTTCTTGTCATTTGAAAATCACAGAAACAACAGTGATAATATAATTATGCAGTATATAGATCTGGGTGGAAAGGGGGGGGGGGCAGTTAGCGTTGGGTCTCTGGACCAATCCTACATAATGATCGACGCGACATGAGACGTGTCACAAAATTGTTATACATTAATTTTATATCCAACTTGTTTGTAAAGATATTAGTGTTTCTTAGTATCCACTTTTGTGTTCAATAATAAAGCAGAAACCATCGCTTTAATAATGCATTCCAGACCAGGATAAATCGGGCGGGGGAACTTGTGCGTGTGTATGGAGGGGGGGGGGGGGCGGGAGGTTATTACGTAACCATTATCTACTCATTTACAACAAAACAACATGCATTCACAATTTAATAGTAGGCCTACAGGCATTTCAGAACGGACATCAATTTAGTTCTCCTCCACTAGATCAAGATAGTCGGATAATGTTATAATCTTAGTATTGACAATGTTGTTTAGGATTTCTACGACGGGAATGGTCCCCTAGGGTGTGGAGAGTGTGCGCTGTTATGTGCATGAGCGCTAGTGACGGAATCCAGTGACTGGGGTAATAATACTTCAAGCGCGCTTTGGTCGGTTACGTTGTAACTATATGGTAAAGTGCTTTATAAGAAACAGTTATTATTAATAATATTTTGCGACAAGGACATCGTGTGAAAACATGATATCAGATTACGGAAGCAAAGAATACCGGGTATATACACAGTGATAGAAGGAGGCTCGAGATGCAGACATTGCCCCTGCCCCCTGCCCCCTGCCCCCTCCTTGCGGGTCGACGGGGATCGGGGAAGGGGAGGTGGAGAGATAGAGATATAATAAAGGGAAAAGATGGTGATACGATTCCCACGTCTGGACAAACGCCATCACGCCTCTCCCCGCAGGTGTTTACCAACAGCCACTACCGATACGATTAATAAAATGTGTTTACTCTTCTATTAAGTTATTTATTCATTCATATTCCACATAATGATTAAGACAAATATTTACATTGACTTGAGAAAATAACACAGAGCATAAACACTTATTATTGTTGTACTGGGGGTGGGGGGGGGGGTGTAGTGGCTAATTCACGAATTAATCGAATCAGGATTAGAAACTGATGGGTGGGTCGAAATGCTAATAAAAGATTTTCCGACTTACTTTCCTCATCGCAAGCAATGTGATGTAGGATTTTAAGCGCAATCCAACAACTTTCATTTTATATACAATTAAGAAGTGATCATTGTCTAATGATTTAATGAGTTGCATTTTTTCAGTCTTTGAATTGAAGTGAATTGGGATGGTCTCTTAATCATCGCAGATTCGCAATCATAAAAACTGAAATGTGATTTTCAGATCGAAAAAACCCCACACCATACAGAATAAGTATAGTGATTGTATAAATATACAGCGATTCATAATCAACATAATTTTATCTGATTTAGATTACAGAAATACAATATGAGAGTCTATAATTTGGCTGAATGCTTTGGCTACGGAAATTAAATAAAGTTAGAATTAATCTATTAAAGTGTTTGAGATTTATATTTCAGAGAAAATAACACCAGCCAACGAACAATTTTCATCAAAATTGGAAGATTAAAAATAGTAAAGACGTTATCAGATTACCGAAGCATTTAAAACAAAAGAATATTTCCCCTTTTCCATTTTTGCAAGGAAAAGGGAGAAACAAGAATAAGTAATAGGCTGCATTCACAAAGGAAAGTTAACGTAAAAAAAAAAACAAGCTACGGTACTAGGCCCTATTGATAAAATCTCATGCAATCAAAATAATCACATAATATTGTCACAATAATAGTGACCTTGCATGAAAAAGAAAACTTTAAAAAATGAACAAAACATAGGATCTTTAGAAGTCCGGTATATACCCAGACGGTGTAACCGGACGGCAATTTGAGGAAGTATACCTGCACAATTCCACTAATCTTTTAAGACTTCTTATGGACAATATTATACTTTTCGTACATCCAAAGACAAAAGTGACGGCTCTATTTTTGTTTAGCAACCAGACACACGGCGAGAGCATACGACAACGAAAACCGGAGATCGAAAGCCAAGACGGAAGGACAAAAATCTAAAAACACACCCATGTCTGTTTCCCCGGACCCTAAATATAATGCACCCAATTCCAAGCACTGCTTTGTGAATGGGCAAGGCCGCTATCGGAAAAGAATAGCTGAGCATTTTATGCTAATCATCTCAACTCCAAATTTGACATTAGAGGAATTTCAAGATGGCCGGAGTTGAGTGAAACACAACATCATATTGTTGTAGCAAGGATAACCGGCCGAAGCGGGCACAATCTTAGACAAGAAGACGTTTGGATGGAGAAAGGGGAAGAGGAGAGGAGAGGTTTTATTAGGATTTGACAGCATCTATTCATTGTCTTCCATCGTCCATTTTTCTTCCAGAATCGTGGGGTTTCAAGAGGGATAACCGTCATCAGCTGCTCATTCATTCACAGCAATTGCATTGATGCATTTTGTGAATGGTGCATTGAGTTTGCGATTGTGTGTGTGTGTATGTGTGTGTCATGTCCTAGGCGGTACGAACAAAGCCCATTGTTTGTCCATTGTTACCCGCTTTTGTCTGACCTATAGTTGATATTCCCGGAGGCTAAGGGATATATGGACAGTCTGTTTCCAGAAAGTAAAGCCTCGGGAGAGCTTCCAGAAGGAGAAAGACTGAAATCAGGACTAAATATTCGATTTGGTGAGTAAAAATTGGGTCTGATTTGAGCATATACGGTAAGCCGATACACACGGGGAAATGTGTGGTAGTTGTTACGATCGGCCGTCCTCTCTCGAGCTAGCTGCTGAGCTGAGTGCCTGTGTATTGAGTGGCATGTGTTATGTTTATATCCATATTTAGCGGGGCTGACGAAGTGGTGTGCGAATGCTACCGGGCACCGTTCGGCTGCTTTAGCCAGTGAGCGGCGCTTCGAGGGTATGTGCATATGTTGGCTTAATAAAGGCCATTGTTTGCCATGGATGCGTCAGCGTCACTCCCATATTCATTTTGTGTGATCAGCTAGAAATTTGGCAAAACACAAGAGATTTTCATCCACACTCACAGTGTTCTTGTTAATAATTGGTTTCTTGTCTTTCTAGATTTATTTCTACTTTAGAAATTGATTCTGTAGATCAGCCTAGTCCTAGATGAAGTGCTCGATGGGGATTACCATCTGGCATGGGATTGCATGTATGATGAAATAAACAAATAAAGTAATCTAACATCAATAGTCAATACTTATTTCATGTTTTCCTTTATCACCAGAGTTGTACATACAATGTAGTAATGATGTACATGTATGTACAGTGTATGTATGTTTATTTTCATAATCAATGTAATCATACATTAATATCTCGCTTAAGACTTATTTTTGATTGTTTATAATCCTGAAACCTTAGAAACAAGAATATCATACTTTGTTTAAGCAAGTAAAACATCTTTGGGTGGAGAGTATAAGAGCTATGAAACCTACAAAGTCATTTGTTTATTCCATTATTTATAGTGCATGTCACAATGATATACTCTTTCATATTGATTTTTTCCCAAGTTTCAAATACTTTTGAAAATGGCATGTATCACTGGTACATTGTATGCAGCTCCAGCAACTATTATACCAAAGACTTATAACAATAGGACCTTCTGCCTTCTAGCTAGGCGCTCAGCATAATTGATTGGAGAAGGGTAGTAATAACATATTATGTTATGCAGGGCCCGCTGGAAGAGCAGTTTCATAACTGAAGTGGCTACCCTGGGTAAATAAAAAGTTATTATTGTTATTATTATTATTATTATTATTATTATTATGATTGCAAAGTGCATCTCAAGGTATCAAACCTACCAGGTACAAACCTTGGTCCAGAGTGGCAAATATAGATTGATGTCTTGTCAAATTGTGTGTAGTGGTGGTTATTTTACCTGACTGCTAAGAAAGCATAAATGCTTGTTAGTGAGTAACCAGACGGCCGACGGCTTAAGGTCCTTTCCGAGAGACCTGGTAATAAGGATTAATGCCTTACCAAATTAGGGCTCTAGCGCATCGACTTGCTTTTGAACCCGGGTCGCCGGATTACATGTAGGAGACCACTGCTCTACCAACTGAGCTATCGCGCCTATTATGAGAACCATGACGAGACTTGAACCAATGAGCTTCACAGTTCACACTTACTCAGTCTAGTGCAAACCACTAAACCAGACCATACTACATGTACCTGACTAGGCCAGTCTTCACTATCACGAGATTGCCAAATATCCCGCTATTTGAACTATCCCGCTATTTGAACTATCCCAATCGCAAACTATCCAGCTAATTTGCGTCTTCATCAGACCGAAGTAGCAATTAGCGGGATATTTGGTCAGGATTGTCATCCCAAGATATCTTGGGATAGTTTGCAAAATATCCAGCTATTTGTCCGGTGCGTCTTCACCTGACCGAGACTCGCACTATGCGCTAACACCTGACTGAAGACTCGCACTATGCGCTAACGCTGAGCAAAATATCTTGAGCTAATTTCTCAAGGTTGAGTTTCAAGTTTCGAGGTCGAATCTCGAGCTGATGAAGACGCTATTTGTAACTTCGGGATTAATTTCCAAATCAGAAATAGCGGGCTATTTGGCAATCTCGAGATGATGAAGACGCGCCTACTGAGACACCTGTATGTTCTTGCAAGGTCATGTTCAAGGCAACATAAGTAATAGTATGCACACTACTCCAGGTGTATACAATATTTTTATATATTTTTACTAGTGCTGTAACCAAACGTTTAACCGTCCGGTATCCGACCGCCGATGGCGGATTCCGTTTTCAATTGGACGGTTTCGGTTAAACGAAAAAAAAAAAAAAAAAAAAAAAAAAAAAAAAAAAAAAAAAAAAAATCGTTTTTTTTTTTTTTTTTTTTTTTTAAAGTTTCGATTTATGCCCCTCCACCTGGCAATGTCTCCCAGCTCAGTAATCTGTTTTTTGACTCACCACTCCGAAACTAAAACAACACTCCAATTTGTCTGTCATCTTCAATATGTACTTTATAATAAAAATTCATCCAACTTTTACACATGGCGTACCACAAGGTTCTATCCTAGGTCCTCTGTTTTTTTATTTACATTAATGATCTTACACATTCTTCTAAAAACGACATTGTTACTATTATTTGTGACAAGTTCACAAGCACAAATCAGCGCCTTCAAATGCACCTCGCAGTTAAATGAAAGTCCTGGCTTGCTGCCGACAGAGTCGGTCAACAACAAAAAAAAAAAAAAAAAAAAAAAAAAAAAAAAAAAAAAAAAAATCGTTTTTTTTTTTTTTTTTTTTTAATTTAATTTTTTATTCGTTTAACCGAAAACCGTCCGGTTTTGACTGGCGGTTAAACGGAATTGGAGATATCCGTGATATTACAGCACTAATTTTTACTACAAGCTTATTTGTGCTGGTCACGACTTGTAATGTTTTCCCTTTATTTTATCAATACATTTGTTTCTGTTTCTGTACAAGTACCAGTTCAGTCTTTTTTTCCCTTTCTTTTTTTCCCTTTCTTTTTACTCTAAAATTGATTATTCTGCACATTTGAGTTATGATAAATGTAGATACTATGCTTTGATTTAGCTGATACATGTATGTATTGTACAGTCAAACCTGTCTATCAGCTCAAAAAAATACACGGGAGCAGTGAGCTATTTAGCTCTCAAAAACTCCAAAAGTGGTCAGTTCAATTGAAATAGAGCTCTGGTAAAGAACTATAAAATACTTTGATATCACTGTGGGGAAATCGCACTTTCATGTACATGTACATGACTGTCGCCTGACTGTCGATCGCAAGGTCCGCGGTTCGAGTCCCGCTGCCGCGCTAATGTCCTTTGGCAATACATTGATCTACATTTGTCACACTCCACCCAGGTGAAGTAAATGGGTACCTGGTAGGAATTTATTCCTTGAAATGCTAGAGCGCCCTATGGCAGCCGTGCTAAAGCCAGGGTAATATAATCAGGAGCGCCAGGAGGGTCAAATCTGACTGACATGAGCGCTATTCAAGAACCAATTATTATTATTATTATTACATACCTGTACATACAGTACATGTATACAACACCCAATCCTAATATTAAAAGAGCTCACATGAACAGTTGTCCATTAAGGCCGCCCAAGTGAAACACAAAAATGGCCACTCTTGACAGGTGACCTTTTTAGACAGGTTCTCCAACATGCATTTCCTCATGGAGGGAGGCAGCATCAGTGATGACCACTATAGACAGGTGGCCTTTTTATAGAGGTGACCACTGACCACACTATTGACTGAATGATGGAAATCTAATATTGTGTGTATGATGTGTTAGCATGATTGTGCATTCCATGGCTTTTACTCACAGTACTACATATTGGCCTGTACTGTATTGAATCTAACTAGAACCTTGGTAACTCTTAATTACTTCCCGTTATGATGATCAGTGATCTATTGTTCTATCCTTACACTATGCCCTGCTATACCCCTGGATAGTCTTTCTATTGTTTCAGGTAGTCATCCTAGTCTGACTAACCAGACCCAAATACCAAAATGAAATGTTCAAACCTAGAGTCTTTCTATTGTTCAGATTAACATCCTAGTCTGAATAACCGGACCCAAATACCAAAAATGAAATGTTCAAACCTAGTGTCTTTCTATTGTTACCGATTAACTTCACAGTCTAATTTACCAGACCCAAATACCAAATTTGAATGTTCAAACTCTAGTGTTTTTCTATTGTTACAGATTAACATCCTAGTCTGAATAACCAGACCCAAATACCAAAAATGAAATGTTCAACTCTACTAGTGTACATGTATATCTATTGTTACAGATTAACATCACAGTATAATTGACCAGACCCAAATACCAAATTGGAATGTTCAAACTCTAGTGTTTTTCTATTGTTACAGATTCACGTCGTAGTTTAATTAGCCAGACCCAAATACCAAAATGAAATGTTCAAACCTAGTGTCTTTCTATAGAGTGGTGAAGTGTGACGTCATCAAAAATCTATTTTTAGAATTTCTCAATTTTTTCTTCATATTCCGAAAGAACACCAAAAATAATGTCCAAATGTAGAAAACCAATTGAATATGTTAAATATTGGCTGAGTTATGACTATCTGAATGAATATATGTCCTATGGGAACTCAGTGTTATATGCTCTGGCTCCTAACCATTAGGAGCCAGAGCATATAACACTGAGTTCCTATGGGGAGTATCTTTATTCAGATGGTCATATCTCAGCCAATATTTAACATATTCAATTGGTTTTCGACATTTGGACATTGTTTTTGATGTTCTTTCGGAAAATGAAGAAAAAATTGAGAAATTCTAAAAATAGATTTTTATGACGTCACAGCTTCGGTACTCTATTGTTACAGATTAACATCCTAGTCTGAATAACCAGACCCAAATACCAAAATGAAATATTCAAACCCGTACGTACATGTATCTGTTGTGTCAGGTAGGTATCTTAGTCTACTTAAACCAGACCCTAATATCCAAAGTGAAATGTTAATACTATGGACTCTAATTATGTTTCAGATAGCCTACTCAGCCTAGGCATCTTTGTAAGTTTAACTAGGCTGCATTACTTGGCCAGGGTAGAGGGTACTACTAAATAAGTAATATTTCACAGGGATACAACTTAAAGAGAAGGTTGAGTTCTGGGAAGAGGTGAAAAATAATTTGTGAGCATTACTCATTCTTATTACGCAAGTGTGGAAGAACATCAGTTAAGACATCTTCCCTGAAAAGCATGGCTCTTCAAATGCCTTCATATTCTAAATATGCATGTAACATCGTAAAAATCGGGGGCCGGCTTTTTACGCCACGTACGTGTTCGTGTAGTCCATAATACACCTTTCTGTGCAAGTGTTTGTAACTTTACCAAGACTTGGCCAAATTTCTTATTATTTTGATGATTCCAGAACCTTGCAAATACACACAAATTCTTATATGCTAGACCTGTGCTAGATGATCAACCTTTTCTGGTCGGTTCCACACCGTTTCTTTCACAATGCAATCGCATGACCAGAACTCAACTTCATCTTTAAAGCAATCTGGGCCCATAGTCATACATTTCATGTGAACCTTAAAACAATCACTTTTGTTGCCAAAGGGTCTGAAATGACAGACTAGTAGTATTGTTTTAGACAATCCTAAATAAATTCCTATTGTTTGGTCAGCTCATAGATGACTGGATAAGTTAGGCATCATGTTAGTCTTGCTTCCATCCTACTTGTAAATAAGCCTAGGATATTAGAGAGAGAGAGGAAGAGGAAAAAAAAGAGAGAGAGAGAGAGAGAGAGAGAGTGGGTGTGTGTGTGTGTGGATGAGAGAGAGATACATGTTACATGTACATGTATGTAAATAAATTAACACTAGACAGTCCGATGTATTAAGTTGTTCTTTCTAGTTAGTGAGCTTCAAAGATTTTAGAAATAACAATAGTGATTTTTGTTGGTAAACATGTACAGGTGTACATGTTTGGTATACGGTAGCTTGGATGATGAGATGCTCATGCATTTACTTCACACGGGTGGAGAGTGGCAAATGTTGATGTTTTGCCAGGGACATTAATGTTGTACTTGTAGAAGCCCCTGTATTAGGAGGTTTACGATCTGGGGGATGTTTCACAAAACGTGTCATCAGTGACAAATGACAGTTTTTGTTATAAGCTACTGATATCCTTGCTTCTGATTGGTTATCAACAGATTTGTCACTGATTTTTGTCATTTGTCATTGAAAAAAGGCTTTGTGAAACAGGTCCCCGGTGTTTGATCAGCTAGACCACAGCACCACAGAACCTCCAATATCTGTGTGTACATCAGAATTGCACATTGTCTACAACACGTATACAGTACAGCTCATTGGTATATTTTGTACCTGTACATGAACTTGTATGCATCCTTGTGATACATGGGAGAAGAATGCCTCTCTTTCTGGTGAAAACCTCCAGATTTGTCTAGCCTAGCGGGCCTAGTGGCTAGCGCATGGTAAGACAAGCAGTATTTTATCTAGACTATAGCGTCCCATTGTCTCCCTTCTCGAGGTGAAAAGAGCTGACCTTATACCAAGACACACCAGTCTTCATTTACAGTCCTCTAACCCTAATAGAACTCAAGGTCAAATCACTCTCAACTTCAATGTCATTCTTCTTCAATTCAATCCAATTCATTTCAATGTTTATTTGGTATCATAAGAAAATTACAAATCATAAAATCATAAAATTATACACTTAAAATATTGTATCAAACCATATTATGTTCTTGAAAATGTATGATGAAAAAAAGAAAAAAGATGCAGAAACCAATAAATCAAATCAAATCAAATCAAATACAGGACTTTGGAGTGGACTTTAAAAGATTATCATTAAAAGATTATCATTATTATCATTATCATCATTATCATTAATAGGCTAGGATCTCTAAGAAGCAACTTGTGCTATTGAGTGAGGCCCTTAAGAAGGTTGGCACAATATTCAATTAATAGGACCATCAGGGTAATTTGTTTTTGTTTTTTGCCTGAGCTCTTTTAGACTTGCTGGAGCTAAATGGCTTCCTGCTTCTCTGTATCTTGGTCGCCGATCTGAACATAATTATACATGTAATAATAATAATAATAATATTTAATTTTTATTTACCGTAGCGCTTAATACAAATGTCTTTAAGCGCTTTACAAATATATACTATCACCCCGGTCATTGGATTCAGTGCTTGCCCGCACACACTGTGTGCACAATCTCCACTCCCTGGGGAGCATTCCAGCCAGGCGTTACTTGACGCTCACAAACTGTTTGACCAACAATGACGGCCGCATCCTTGATTTATGGATCTTGTAGTGTATTCACTGGGTTTTTAAATATATAAATAAGGTCTGCTTCTGAGACTAGCTGTGATGTATGAGTTTGATGATAGTAGGCTGGAATAGCCATTGTCTTTGTTTACCATTGAGTGATGTCAACTAATCCATTGTTCTCTCTCTATACAAGAATTTACATTTCCTGAACGCATGTCTACTTGTATAAGACAAGCCAGAAAATGAATACAGTTTCAACTACAATGTATATTATTCCTACGGTCCTACCCTTACCAAGTTTTGTAATTGTTGAAGTATGTGTGAAATCATTTTTTCAAATTTTATGTTTCTTGTGAATGTGACATACATATTGAAACTTACATCTAAAAGTATTCAACAAAGGCCCTAATTCAACCAGTCCATTCATTCTTGAGTTACAAAATAACGAAATTGTTATATTTCTACCTTTTTCTCTCTTCGGAAATTGCACACATCTAAAAGCGCAAGACAGTACACAGAGTAATATGGATTTTAGTTACATTGCAAGATGTTCTCAGAATAGAGGGATCACATTTACAGGACATTTTATGCTTTCCTGAATCGCAATATATCCTCCAAGTCCAATTCATGTTTGAGACGAATGCCTGCATGTACCGGTACATGTATTCCATTTCCACAACCCTTGTCACTTCTCACATTTTTTGTTGATTCCTCAGTAATTTGAGCCCAAAGCCTGCTGTGTATTCTGTTTTTATACCAGCATTAAATTCTGCGACCATTGTTAATCCACATAAAATCAAGGTTGTAATTCTGCAAAAATCAAAACAAGAACAGAACATGACTTTCCAGTCCACTAGAGGTTTGTCAATCCCTGATACAGTAATAGATAATCCCATTTCTTGTATTACCAATATCACTGATACTGTAAGTATTTTCAATAACTATGAAGCGAAGTTATTAAAAGCTTTTCACCTAGTGCTGTACGGAGAGGATTAACACATTTTTAATGCATTTTAAAATGCTTCGAAGCTTCAGGTTTCCTACTGCATGTGAAACCCCTCAATGAATTTGCCAAATTTAAGTTGACTGGAATAAGTGGTAATTATAATTATTGTGTCCGAGTGAGAGTATTTAAAAAACTATTATTTAGCTGAAATAATGTAAAGGTGGCCTTTGATAATGTGTAAAGATGGTAGTGAATTTCATCTTGACTGTGTTGCAAAGAACCTAATGCAGAACAGACGTGAAATTCAAATTCACACTTTCTAAACAAAACAAATATTTGTTCATTTTGGAAAGGTTTACTGTTTTTATAATGCTATTTCTTTGTTGTTGTACATGTATGTGTAATGTATTTGAGCAAGCTGTCAGAGTGCATCTAGAGAAAATGTTACCTTGGTTATTTACATTTGGTTGTTTTTTGTAGCTTTGACAGGAATAGTCGGTGCACAGTGCATTTTGATACTGGATACTACCAGCTACTAATTTCCCTACACAACGGTAAAGAGTGAATTATGAATAAACTGTTTTGTAGCACGGGGCAGAGTTTTTACCTCTTAATTCAAGTTTATTGATTGATAGTCTATTTTCTTGCTGAAGATTGCAAAAGATATATTGCTAGTGTGTACTGCAAGGCTCTGGAATCATCAACATGATAAGAAAAGTCTTGGTAAAAGTAACAAGCACTGTACACAGAAAGATGTACGGTATACATGTATATATGGGACTACACAAACATGTGGCATAAAAATGTAGTCCTCATATTTAGAATATGAAGGCATTTAAAGGGCCATGCTTTCCAGGGAATATTTTTCTCTGACGTTCTTCCACACTTGCATAATATTAATAATGATGAAAATGCTCACAAATCATTTTTCACCTCTTCCCAGAACTCAACTTTCTCTTTAAGGATTCAAATTATGTCTGCAACATAATTTTATAGCAGTGGGACTAGGTATACATTTAATAGCAA
The DNA here is from genome assembly GCA_035222895.1 of Strongylocentrotus droebachiensis. Lineage (NCBI taxonomy): Eukaryota > Metazoa > Echinodermata > Echinoidea > Camarodonta > Strongylocentrotidae > Strongylocentrotus > Strongylocentrotus droebachiensis. Next base: position 7,583 of record JAVYIG010014809.1, on the reverse strand, counting down.
ATACACTAAAGTTCAGTGAATGACTCATATATGGGCACAGGGGGTTTCAGTTTACACGTCATTGTAAAAGGTTGTGATAATGAATATGGGTGGTATAAACTATTCTGAAATTTGACATTTGTTAAAGAAAGAAATGAATTGTTAATCACATGAACTACCTCAGGACAAAATGGTTAGTACTGATCTTAATCTTGGATTAACTAATCCGCTAAGCTATTAATACCTCCCTTTTTGGCATAGTCTATGAAAAGAATATGAGACTATCTGGTTACTACGATTGTTTCCAGGTAATGTACTTTCAATCAGGGTGTATACCCGGTACTCAATCAGCAAGAATGTTTTTCTTTCTTTATCACTCAAAATACGAATTTGCATATTATGACGTCAGCATATTTATGGAAAAGTGATTGTATCTCTGTAAATATTGATCAATTTTCTTCCAAATTTTGATATGTTGTAGCTAAGACAATTCCCTACAAACTCGGTCAACACAATTTTTCATGTTGATGACGTCGTCGTAGCTAAAATTTTGATTAAAGGCCATATGTCAGAAATTTCATAATTTGCGTGTTATGCCTATGGAAGTTGAATTTCGTTCACATTATGAATCTACATGACATTGTTTTTTTTAGCAGTATCTCGCTTATATTTGCTCTATTTTGTCTCATATTTTAGTTGGAACAGCCCACCTATACTTGTTCCAAACAAGTATTACATGTCTAGTTATTTATAATTTTTTGTTGAACAAAATAATCAGGCAGGCTGTAGGCAAAGATTTTGTTATTTTTATCCTTCCCACAGTCCCACTGCATATTTTTTATGTTATGAAGTAATAACAGACTGCTACAGTATCTACAATTTCATTGTTTCATGGATATTGATCTTGATCAAATTAAGTAAAATAAATGAGTTAATAATAAATAATTAAAATTAATGTGAAAAGCACTTGCATCTAATTTCTCTTTGATGTATTACTATAATATTGCCTAATTGAAAACAATGATATGTTGGTTCTTATTACATTAAGTAAAATAAATTAGTTTATAGTTAGTAAGGAATAATCAAAATTAATGTGAAAAGCACTTGCATCTAATGTCTCGTTGATGTACTTCTATAATATTGCCTAACTGAAAACAATGATACTGTATGTTGGTTTTTATTACATTTTAAAACCAGAACAAGACTACACTATCTGAAAAAGAGACAATTTTGTAGATGATATAGAGTGATTAAAGAGGGATTCAGTAAATGACAGTAAATGAGATATTGTAAATCTGTTTTTTACTTATCATAATTGCATTGTTCAAGACCTCAAATTACAATATAGATTCCCCATTCATTGATTAGAGAGGTTAAGCTTCAGTGAAAGTACTAAATAACTTAATGATTTGTGAATGTTCTCTGTCTTGTTACCGGTATTCCCAAATTGAATAATATCATTGTATTGTTTCATGATAGAGATGAAATCATGAAAAGTGCTCTCATATGTTACATAATATGACTACCGTACCAGTATAGCTTTAACAACATACATGTACATGTAAGACTGAATGATGGTTCAATGTGCTTAGGCACATCGTTGGATCGATGTATTGAGCGCTATATAAAAACAGAATATTATTATTATTATTATTATTAATACCAACATGCAACCAGCATCTTTGTCAGGTGGTTTTTAGTGTTTAAAATATTAGTCAGATTTTGTCAAATTTGTCATGATGTTGATGATTCCAAAACTTTGTAATTCCTATCTTTCTACCTAACCACATGATCAAGTATTCACAAATAGTAATAAACAATTACTCTCACAATTGAACTATTCGACCAGTACTTGTCATAATAATATAATAATAATAATAATAATAAAGTTTTATTTACCCAGGGTAGCCACTTCAGTTATGAAACTGCTCTTCCAGGGAGCCCTGCATAACATAATATGTTATTACTACCCTTCTTCAATCTAATATGCTGAGCGCCTAGCTAAAAGGCAGAAGGTCCCATTGTTATAAGTCTTTGGTATGACTCGGCTGGAGTTCGAACCCTTGACCTCCCGTTCATGAGGCGGGCGCTCTAACCACTGAGCCACCATCATTATAACTTAGCAACAAAATGATTGCAGAAAGTTAAACTTTCTTTCAGAAGGGCAATTCTCAATATTTGTTTCTTGGATATTGAACACATTGACAGCAGGACTCTATCTACAGGAGGTAAAGCATTGATGAAGGATGTCCAAATCCCTCGGAAAGCCGGTCTTTGAAGTGAGTTTAGAGAGGCATGGGGTATGGACAGACTGGATTAACAAACTAGGGGTGAAGAAGATCCCCTATTAATCTTAATCCTCTTCTTCGCGTTTCCCTGAAAGGGGATTAAGGAACATTAATCTGGCCAGTAATGACGGAACATTGCATTTCATATTTCTTATTAAAAATGTCACAATCAGTATGAGCTTATTTGACACAGATTGACAATGTGGTTAGGTTTATTACAACTTCAAAAGAAGGTATTCTCTTTTGTGAAGTGGGAACTTGTACATCATACTACATGTATATATTAAGGACACCCTTAAAGCCATACTGCACTACCATAACACTACTTAGCTACTTGTGCCCTCTATATAGCAAACAATGCCTAAGTGGTGACCATTGGTCCTCCATGGTCTCCATCTGCCAGGACCATGCAGAGAGGTCTAATCCCTCCTGGCCAAACTAGCGCAGATGGGCTTTAATATAGTGTAATTACATGTATCTTGCCAGTTATTTTTTGGGAAAATGTCTCCAAAATTCATATTGTTCAATAAGATTGTACTTTACATCTAGGCCTACTGTACATATACATGTACACCTGGGGGGCGTTTCACGAAACTTGTCATCAGTGACAAATTTCAATTTGTGTTATAAGGTACTGAAATCCTTGCTTCTGATTGTTTATCAGCAGATTTGTCACTGATTTTTGTTATTTTTCATTGAAAAAAGGCTTTGTGAAACGCACCCCTGTAGTCTGTTTTAGAAACAAATGAAGTTTGATACAGATTGCTGAGAGAATGTATGGAAAACTTGTAAATGTAGGTTACATTATGTGACCTTTGACTTGAAGGTCGTTGACCAGAGTGTATGAGGGAGGGACTAGCCATAGCCATAGGGCTTGGTGATGTCAGTGAGGGGGGTAATGAAGTGGAACTGGGGTCTAGGGATACCTGAGAAGGGGTAATTCTGAGTGATATTTAATGAATCTCTTGAGAGACGAAGGAAACAAGACAGTTAAATCTCATGCCAGGCTTTTCTTCTTGACGATTGCCCTATAATAAGTACAGCTTCCAGGTCAAATTAGTCTTAAAGAGAAGGTTGAGTTCTGGGAAGAGGTGAAAAATAATTTGAGAGCATTATCATTGTTATTATGCAAGTGTGGAAGAACATCAGATACAAAATTAATGGGATTAAACTATATAAAGCAATTGATAACTAGTGAGGACATGACGTCTCAAACTGATAACCAAATTGGCAATTTGTGTAGTGATTTTCATTGTTCCATAGTTTTACATACTTTAAAAAAAAATCATAACTTTCTTATTAGTTATCCGATTTTGCTCAAACTTTGTGTGATTGGTTTATCTGATTTTCTGCTTCTATTGAAAGTAAGTTATTTTTGGAGTGGACTTGTACTTTAAAGTGTATGAGTCAACGCCCACCTGGCTCCAAATGTACTATTTACAAAATGGTTGTGATAATCTTTACATTATATATGAAAACAAGGAAGAGAAATAGAGTTGGAGGATGGGGTGGGCGGCAAGCAAGGAAAGCTGATAAATGAAAACAAGAAATTAAAGGAATTTCTTCAGGAAGCTGTTCAAGAGGAACAAATGAGAGGGAGAAGGAGGAAGAAGAGGAAGGGGGTGTGGGGGAGGGGGACAGGGGAAATAGAGTGGAGGGGGGGGGGGGAGTGTGGCTTGTGTGTGTGTGATGAGAGGGAGGGGAGAGTGACGGGAGGGGGGGGGGGAGTGATGGGAGAGAGGGGATGATGGTTGTGGGGAGAAGTGGGAGAGGAAGGGAAGTGTGTGGGGGAGGGGGTATAAAGGGGAAATGGAGGGGAGGGAGGGGGGGGGGGGAAGGGGAGTGTGACCTGTGTGTGTGATTAAAGGGAGGGGAGAGTGATGGGAGAGAGGGGATGAGGGGGTGTGGAGAGGAATGGAGAGAGGTGGGAGAGGAGGGAAGTATGTGAGGGAGGTGGGGGGGGGGGGGCGAGGGGTAAATGGAGGGGAGGGAGGGAAGTGTGGTCTGTGTGTGTGATGAGAGGGAGGGGAGAGTGATGGGATGAGGGTTGTGGCGAGGAATGGGGAGAGGTGGGAGGGGAAGGGAAGTGTGTGTGTGTGTGGGGGGGGGGGGGGGGGTTATAAAATCAAAGCAACATTTTATAATTTACCAGTGTCACTCTTATCTAGAGGTTTTGATACCATATAATTATTGATCCGTTAGTGCGTTGCTCCCTTGACCAGACTACAACAACCAATTCGTCCCTATTTTCACGAAGTGACGGTAGTGAATGAAAATCACATACAATTTGCGTGCGGATTTTCCTCACTACCATCACTTCGTGAAAATAGGAACGAATTGTAGCTTCAGACTTCTTTCAGCAACTGGCATACAACAACAACAAAAACTGGGTTAGAGAAACATGGAATTCCCCTGACATTATTCTTATTGTGATACTAAATGAAAAAAAATCCTATATCCACTCTTTTTACAGATGAATTATCGATTCCTCCTCATCAAACATTTGTTAATTTTTTCTTAAAACTTTAAGGGATTTTCCTTTCATTTGTATCTCAGCAAAATTCATTTGTTTACACTTCATTGAAAAATGTTAAATAGCTTCAATAAAAATTAACTAGATAGTACAATCCCCCCTTTTTTGGAGAGGGGGGGGGGGGGTGGTATGAATTGTAATGATTGCAACTTGTCCTATTCCCACCTGACCAATATATCAACCCTGTTTGTTTTCCACGAGTAGACAAATAGGAAACATTCAATATACTTTCCATACAAGTAATGATTTGCACAAAAGTAACTCAAACCGCACCGTGTTTGTTGGCCGAATCGAGTCACATGTTTGACAAGTTTAGCCTAATCGTATCTGGTATGCATAAAGGAGATACTTCATTCATTGGATAATCAGGAGACGTAATCTCAAGTTCAACTTGAAAATGAAAAGAATATGACGGTTAATAAAAGAGTGCCCTCTCCCTGCACTTGTTTGAGACGGAGAAGGTTTTATCTTTTGATTCCAGGCTAGGCTGTCAGTAATAATGTGATTAGAGCGGCTCTCAGCCCATATCACACATCCCAAAACTTCCTGGCTGTCAAACTTCTTTTGGCTTCTTCTTTTCCACGTTTTTTTCAACTAAAAAAAAGAACGACTGTTGATTGTGACATCTATTTTTTTCCCCCAAAAAAATTCCTTGCTGAAAAACGTGACTACTGCCCTGGTGAGTTTGGGCGTGATGTAGGTTTTGTCAAAATTATAAATGATGGATCCTTGATCATTCTTATCAATTCTTTAGAAAATGACTAAAGTGATTTTTGTCAGGTTGATGAGGTTAGACCCTTATATTGGATAGTCTTAGGGTATTCTACTTGAATTACAACGTAAAGGAAATGGTTTGGTTTTGGGTTTTTTTTTACGTAAAAACAAAATTTATGATAATTACTTAAAAATTATACGGATAGATCGCTCTATTCAGAGCCATTAATTTAGTGGCTCCGTTCTTCCTAGAGGTCAAGAAGAAAGAAAGAAAAAAAGAAAAAAGAAAGAAGAACAAATTGAACATGCGTGAACATAACACAAAATATGGAATATACATATGTACAATTTATGAGATGATTGTTCTTAAGTCAGTAATTTGTCACTATTTCTGAGAAAAAAAGTGATCAGTAGATCAGAGGAAAAAGATGCTTAGATAGAAAGAAAAGGAAAGAGGAAAGTAAAACATTTGGGGTCATGTTTACTCACAAGCGATCTGTGTAAAGAGTTTTAAAAAAGTCAGATACTCAAGCACAATTAATTTTTTTTATTTTTATAATCATAACTCTATTCAGTGCTAAATCCTGCACCACTTCTGTGTGTTATTCTTTATTCGATGGGAGAGAGAAGAGAAGAGGAGAACATTTGGGAAAATGAGAGAAGTGCGGGAGAGAGAGAGAGGGAGAGAGAGAGAGGGAGGAGAGAGAGAGAGAGAGAGAGAGAGGAGAGAGACAGAGAGAGACAGAGAGAGACAGAGAGAGAGAGAGAAACAGAGAGAGACAGAGAGAGACAGAGAGAGACAGAGAGAGACAGAGAGAGACAGAGAGAGACAGAGAGAGACAGAGAGAAACAGAGAGAGAGAGAGACACACAGAGAGACAGAGAGAAACAGAGAGAGACAGAGAGAAACAGAGAGAGACAGAGAGAGACAGAGAGAAGTGATGATAGAAAAGACAAAAGGAAGCTGACAGTAGAATTGGCTTTCACTGTCAAATCCAATCTTCCCAAATGAGACAATTTCCTGTTCGAGCTTGTCCACCTATTATCTGCCGCAACGTGCCTTGTTTGAATACTTCCTCTTTAAATTAGACACTGCAATATCAGACAAGATTGTACCGCCTTCATGCGTCTCCCCCTTACACCGTGCAGGCATTATCGGAGGGGGGGGGGGGCGCTTTCTTTGGCGCGACTTGGAGGCTACGCCTGTCACTCCTTCTCTTCCTCTTCTAGTCTTCTTTCCAAGCACATGTACTATTTTTTCCTCCAATGTCATTTTGCCGAGGACTGAACACAGAGCATCACTCTTTTTTTTACAGACAGCCCTAAAATGTTTGTTGCAATTTTAGATTTTCTATGATTACCTTTAAAACCCTTTGCTTACTTGTTGTTTTTGAAAAAATGAAAGAAGTTCGCAATTTTTAAGCCCCATCCTTGGCGTCTGGACTTCACACAGAATGAGCTAATTGACTGAGCATATTGATGTGGTTATTAAATCATATCACTGATTTTTATGCAAAATTATCGTTTGTAAACTTGTCTTAAAACTTTTCCTTTTGTAATAGAACAAGATGTTTTCTATAAACTTTTCTCTTGTTTTTTCTCAAAGGTTTTTGTAGTTGCATAAAACCTTTGAGATTATTGCATTGCACAATAATCCTTCCTGTCTCGTTGTGTCCCGTTGTGGCCCATCTTTCAAGGAATTCTGACTCTCTGGTGTGGTTAACCAAATGTGGCCAAAGAAATGGTTCAAGAAAAAAGAAGTTGTTGAATTATCCATAACTGACATATTTTTTTAAATAAACATATATGCTACTTTCATTGAAATGATTTTTGTTAAAATGTGTGGTAAAAAGATTCTTGTCTTTTGAGCGACTCACTGTCCTGGCAAATGCTTTTCAGGACAAGGCATTTTATTGACATTTGTCTGTCTCAACCCAGGTTAAAAAAAACATGTAAACTTTGCATGATTGATCCCTTGAATGTACTGTGAACTGATAATGGCTTGGACAAACGCCTCCTTCTCAAAAAAATGAAATGGAAGCTCTTATTACCAATCATGTAAAAGAATAT